>JAUPMG010132155.1:0-25150 GCA_031762675.1 Pachysandra terminalis
ATAACACCCTTATGATACATAATGTGCACAACTATATACAAATAATTAAATAAAATATAAATACACTATAATTCGAAAAATAGAAATAATTTTAAAAGGTTCAGGTCATTACACAAGCAATATACGTTCCTTGATTCTGATGCCCCAGAGATGTTTGATCAATTGTTGAAGCTGGAATTGATCGAGCTGCTAGAATCAAAATGCATTAAAGAGGCTGGTTGAGTAGACGATCTGAACTAGTACAAGTATCACCAGTTGATTAGCCATCCGCTTAAAAAATGCTTTATCTTGAAAGAGAAGATATTGGATATTTTCTGTCAAGGGAAAATTGTCCTTGACAATGAATAAGAAGTGATCACATCAAATCTTGTCACCTTTATGTTTGGGTCTTTTGTCCCTATAATTCTGCCAAGAAAGCACAGCCTCTACAGTCTAGATACTGATGTGTTTAGTAAGATGGAAGACAAGAAATCCTATCAAGCCACGATGATTGGGGGCATGAATGCAACTGAATGCGAGAAAGCAGAACTAGAAAATGAAGGTTGGACCTTTATTACTCATCAGAAAAAGAGGAAGCTGCATTTACCCATTGATCAATTGACTGGACCAAAGAGGAGTTGAACAAAGACAAAGACGGCAACCAAGTCAAGTAAAAGAAGGCGAACAAGAAAGACAAGAGTAGTCAAGTCGTTTTCACTATCATCAGATGGAGTCCTAGAGCAAAAGACTTGTGTCCCAGTTACTTTAATGGAATTTATGCCGTGGAAGTTTCTGAAGAAATTTTCTATTGATGTGAACACTGTGTCATGCTACGAGATACATTACAAATAACAATCATATGATGACGATGAGAGAGATTCTGTTCCCACCACCTCTCGACGAGATTGTAAGAAATCGACAAACGATGAGGGCATTGAATAAACTTTTCCTCCTCCAGTGTGCATTTCTATTTAGAAAGCAAATGTGCAGCATATCACTATGGAAGAAATCAAAGAAAATCAAAAGGATGCTAAGACTTATAAGACCTTAGTGTTTGATCGACTCGATGAAACTACATCTTGTGTCTCCGTATTTGACAGGATAGGAACCCAAGGTTCAATTCCTTCATACTCACGTATCGAGAGGCTGAACAATCGAAGTGTCAATTATCGGCTTACTAACTCAAAGAAAAATGAATGTGTGCAGAAACACCACAAATCTTTCAACACAAGTATCTCAAAAGATTCTTACAATCTTATTCCCTCACGTATGAAAAGGCAATCTACCTTGATCGTGACCAATGAAGAACCCTTAAAAGTTAAGAGGTGTACTCTAGTTTTCACGAATCAACAAAATTCACAGGATAAAAACTCACCACCATCAACGACAAATTCTTGAAGAAACATTACCCATGAAATCAATGCGCCTTGATACGAGCCTAAACTATCTATAATGCTTCTGATACGAACCTAAACTATTTACAATGCTCCTTGATACAAGCCTAAATTATCTACAACGCTCCTTAATATTAGCATAAACTATCTACAACAGTCCTTGATACGAGTCTAAACAATATATGTCACTGTCTGTCACATGAGTATAAACTATATGATAAAAGAAAAGGAAAAACATGTGTCTTGAATTACGTTTGACTTGATCCCTGTTTAGGTACGTAGGTTTGACTTGATCCCTGTTTGGGTACGTAGGTAGCCTGCAATGGTCCAATCTCTTAAAAATATTATCTTCAAAAGGCTGGAATTCCATCTTAATTGAAAATGCTTTTCCTCTCTCAAATCATCGGGTATATTAAGGTCAGCAAATAGCCCTTCCCCATGAGAAGACCATTTTTTTATGAGAATCAATAATGCTAGAACGATTTTAAGTACACTTTGGATGGGATGATCTTTTCGTAGCTTTTCTTGCAGGAGGTTGACGATGTCTTATTGGACCTCTGAACCAGAAATGCACCCAAGCCGTAGAAGGAACAAATGGGTCTTCAGGTATTCCTTCATTAAGAATATAGAAAGCAAGAACTAAATATCGACAGCTCCAAGGAAGGCATGGTTCCCCTTTCATGTCTACTCCTGTTAGCTTCTTTGCGGAGGGAGTGACTTTTTCATAAAATTTATCACCTACTGGAAGACCATCAATTTAGTCTAAATCCCAAAGGGAAATGGATAATTCTCCTACAACGGTATGGAGTGTGTTTGTAGAATGATTCCAATATTCACAGAAACCTGGAGCGCTAATGGTCTAAGTAAGGGTTATGATCCCAAGAGTCCCGAAGGGAAAATAAGGGATGAAAACCCGAATTCAAGCAAGGGTTGCACACCCAAGTAGTCTGAAAAGTGGAGCCAGGGTTACAAGCGGCACTGATGAAGCCTTGGCAACTTTGAAGATTTATGTAGTTGATGTCGTGTTTGACTGATGTCACTAAAGCATCGTGAACCTGGAACACTAATGGCCCAAGTAAGGGTTACAATCCCAAGAGTCCTGAAGGGCAAACAAGGGATGTAAACCCAAACTCAAGCAAGGGTTGCACACCTAAGTAATCTGAAAAGTGAAGCCAGGGTTACATGTGAAGTCGTTGAATTTGAAAACAGATAGTGATGAATAGCTTAAATTGAATGGTGGTGTCATTACTAATCCCTTGATGAGTCCAGCTGGATATCCTTAGAATAAGGAGAAGACTGCAAGAAATATATTTTTTTGAATTGTACTTTAGGCTTGACATTCTTCGAATTAAGAGACCGCTTGGGATACCCGATTGGCCAACGGGATGGAGAAATAGGAAGCTCAGTAGGTGATTTTGGAGAAAATTTGCCAATCGCTAGGGTATGAATAAATAGGGACGTTCCTTCTTTACGCGAAGAAACTTCAACCTCTATAATACTTAAAAAATCTTGTCCTGTGATGAAAGAAGGGATGTTCCTTCTTTTTACACGAAGAAGCTTCGTCTCCTATTATATTTGGAAATTCTTGTCCTGCAATGGAAGAAGGGACGTTTCTTCTTTACACGAAGAATCTCCGTCCCTAATAATATTTTATCTTGAGATGGAAGAAGAGTCTTTCCTTCTTCACATGAAGAAGCTTCGCCCTTTATAACATTTTGTCTTGAGATCGAAGAAGAATCGTTCATTCTTTGCATGAAGAAGTTTCGCCCTCTATAATATTTTGTCCTGAAATAGATCGCCTGTAAGCCCACGTCTCGAGTGTAAATCGCGTTCTACCACGCACCGTCGAGTAATCACACGTGATCGATTACATAGAGTACATACCACCAGGTCATGAGATCATTGTCGACGTCGATCGCATTGAGCTATTCTACTACGTGCGCCGTGATCAGATCTATAACCGAGACTTCGATGCCACAACTGTTATTGCTACTCGTTTGTCTCTCTTTTGTTGTCTTGTTGAGCTATAAGGTGTGTGATCCCTATAAAATACAGCTAATAACAGGGGAACTATGCTTTTATTAAAAAGAGATTGAGAGAGAGAGAGAGAGAGAGAGAAAGCAATGCCTGTAAGTCATCAATCAAGCTTCTCAACACAGATGGAAAGCATTCAAACAGAGTCTGCGAGTCTGCAAATGCCGAGCTCTTGTGAATTTGCCGCCCTATGGATTCATAGGCTCTTATGAGAGGACTCGGTCTTTTTATAGGATTCGAAGACTAGTTAGACTATGATAAGAAATCCTACAACTTTGGCAAGGATTAAAGGAGGAGTTTGATTTCAACTCCAACTTTTCAACAATGCAGTGGTTTCTCAGAAGTGTTGTTCTCAAATTGGACTCCTATAAAGAGATTACGCTCACATCAAGATGGTATTATGAGATTAGAATTGGGTAATAAGCGGCAACGTAAGGTATGGGTGTTGCTAAGGAGAATGTGGGCCGTTCATGTAAGGTTCTCATATGATTTTGTTTTGAAATTCATCACATGAACGTGTTTTGAACTTTATGGTACCAAAATTCATTAAGAACTACATTCAGGCTCCTCCTTTACACATCACTACATGAGTTTTATGATAACACCATTAATTAGTGTTATCAATAAAACGGAACCTAGCGTGGGAAAAATTTGGAATACCCATCAAACAACATCATGCTGATTGGGTACGAGATGATCGTCATTGAAAAGAAAATTGGGTAAATGATGACATAAATGGATACATACCCACCGAGTAAGGGTACGTATTGGCCAACCAAAGGGTCAACTCCATCCTTTCAAGGAAAGACGGAAATACAGTGCCTTACATTCAAAACCGTCTCTATATAAGTATAAGTCTGCGCATCAAATATTGTACCAAAGCCCCAAGTATCAACAAGTCAACAAATTTTGATGAACAACTACTGCAAAATCAAGCATCCATAAAGTTGAGCCTTGTTTAGTACAAACACAACAAATTGTATCACCAAACAAGCCTCAAGAGGGCATTTGTAGAAGGTGAAAGTTTGGAAATCAAAATTCTATCCAATGGCATGATCTCACAAGATGAGCCCACTAAAATAAGATTATTTCAAATTGAATTTTTCATTAGTTCAAATGGGACCCACAGAGAATTATTGAATTAAAACTATGATAACTCTCATTAAATATGAATTATCCTAAAATACAGAAAAAAATTTAGATAGTTCTCAAAAGAATTATCTAAAAGCTATCTAATCAAAATTTAGATAATTCTTAAATAAAGAATTATCTTATATTGGATAATCTCCTAAAGTAGTTGAAAACAAGTAGACTTCTACCCTCCCACATGTAGATGATCCCTAGTTAAATTGAGTATTATCTCTAATTCAATTAGGACTCTCCCCTCCAAATCTATAAATATGGGAAGTTCTCTCCCATTCAAAGGGGCTCAGAAGAAAGAGAAGAGATGCTAAAGTTCTGCTACTTCGACACCTTGAAGATTTGAAGTCCTGAAGACTTGAAGATATGCAAACCTGAAGCCCAAAATACAACATTCAAGCCTGAAGGTTTAAGTTATTCATTCTCTGAATACGTTCAAAAGCCCGGAGATCCACATCAAAGTTGAAGCTTTTGGACAACATCTTTTATAAGTCTACAAGCAAGAAGATCAAGTCGAATATCAGAAAATCATCAAATTCAAGGAAGAAAGATCAAGGAGAAGAAGCTTTGAAGCCCTGGTAGTCACTTCCTTGAAGATCTGATGACTTGAAGCCTCAAAATAAAAGTATTCAAGCACTAAGATAAAGCTCTCAATCTTTGAATATGCTCAAAAGCCCAGAGATTTATATCAAATTTGAAGCTTTCAGTCTACTTCTACAAGTCTACAAGCCCGAAGATCAAGCCGAAGACTGAACAATCAATCCCCACAATTTCGTTCATGAAATCGATAAATCTACCACTTTCCCTCAAGAAGAATCCCGATTTAAGAATACGCTATTTTTATCTCTTAAATCGAGAAATCCGATGAAAAGAATCAGAGGAAATTTTCTTTTGTACAAAGAAAATCGCTAAAGATTGTAATTTCCTATATTAAATCAATAAAATTGATTTTGTTCTGCATATCTTGTTCATTGATTTTCAATAAATAAAATTTGTGTGTACAAGAAGCTGTGGTTGTAGTTCGATAAGTACATTCTGGATCATGTGGAGCTCATCAAGGAAAACATAATTTATTTGAACAACTTTGCACTATTAGCCTTCAATGAAAGAAAACGCACTTGAATATGCCAAGAAGTGTTCGAGGTGTCAAATACAAGAAAATATTCCAAGAAAACATCCTCGAAGTATGCAGTCTGCTATCACTCATTGTCCTTTCATACTTGGGGGTTGGATTTGATTGGTCCAATCAATCCTCAAAGTAGAAGAGGGCATACTTGGATTTTGGTAGCCACTTAGTAAAAAAGAATAGGGCATACTTGGATTTTGGTAGCCACTTAGTATTTTACCAAGTGGGTGGAAGTTGTTGCCCTTCGAAGAGCAACTGGAGCTACTATGGCTTCGTTTATGAGAATATCATCATTCGATATGGGATACCATGAAGGATCATCACTGATAATGGTTCTTAACCAGGCCAATTCGAGAATTGCTTGCAAGATTTGTCATCATTCGCATCAAGTCAACTCAGTATTATCCACAAGGCAATGCACAGGCAGAAACTACAAATAAAATGTTAATCAGGTTGTTAAGTAAGATGACTTATGATCATCCCACTCAGTGACATGTACATTTTCTTGATGTGTTATGGGCCTACAGAGTATCAAAGCTTCGAGCTACTAAGGCTACTCCTTTCTCATTGGTTTATGGCATAAATGCAATCCTACCCATGGAATTACAAGTTACTTCATCCCGAATGTTACAAGCCGTTGAGATTGATGAGGATATTCATTACTTGGCCATGATCCGAATGCATCAACTAGATGACAAGGATGAGAAGAGACAACAAGCCTTGACAAATAATTTACAGTATCATCAAGAGAGTCCGAAGAGGAGCAGACTCGAGGTTCCGACTCAAGGGAGAGAGTCCAAAGAGGAGCAAACTCAAGGTTTGGACTCGAGGGAGAGAGCTCAACAGTCCGAGAAAGGATCTCAAAGGTAGAGCTCAAGAAGGATCTCATGGAGAAGAGAGAGCTTGAGAGAAACAGAAGGCTCGATGGAGACAGAGCCGGATCTCAAGGAGGATGTAGCTTGGGAGAGTTCAGGAGAGAACCTATTAGCCCAAAGAAAGAGCTCAAAGGAGATAAGGTATGGGGACTTAGAGTTTCTTCTTCATTCCATATTTACTCGATACCTATGAAATTATTTCCCAATGATCCTTATGGTTACAATTTTCTGTATGTAAGATCATAGAATGTCTAAAGAAAATGATACTATAGAAGTTCTTATCTGCACAACTTTATTTGTCTCATCCTAGTAGAGACTACGACGTACGATATGGTTGAGTGGAACCTGCCGACAGGAGCATAACTTTGCCGTTGACAACATGAGGTTTCGTGAAGGTGAGGACCACGAGGTATCTTGGGGAGAGATGAGGTTGTCGGGATAGATAAACCATAAGGGATTGTTCGAAAGAGGGAGACCGAGATCGAGGAGAACTCGAAAGTTGATCATAGGGGGGAAGATGGACTCGGGATCAAGAGAAACTCAGGGTCAAAAATTCGGAGAGAGGGTGAGTTTTTGAGGGAGAGTGCGAAGTTCAATCCGTAGGAGGACTCGAAACATAGATCCTAAGCTGAAGCCAAGGAAGAGTTCCTATTGTTGCCGCAGCTCTTCCTGTTGGGATTGAAACCGCCGGGAACAGCATTAATTACAAGCTTTATTTTATATATTCTTCTTAGTTTGTAGACGTTATAACCAAAGGATATATTGGTGTGAGAAAATGAAAGCTCAACAGAAGATGAGCTCCAGTTGGAGAGCTCGGATCATAGAGCCAGAGTCGAGGTTTCAACCTCGGGTGAGACCTCGAGGTTGGGGAGAGCGAGAGAGGTGAATCGACAATTATAATTGTAAAGACATACATGTTTACATTTAGTGAAAAGGTAATATTATGTGACACTAATATAGGGAAAAATTCACATGAGGGCCACTTAAAAGTTTTGACCAACAAATAAAAAAAGTAAAAAAAGAGACGAATTTAAGCACAACTGACACACAGGTGTTGCGTGTTTGAACAATTATCCGAGTGCTTTGGCACTAAAATCGAGATACAACAAACACCAAGATATGAAGCTCGAAAGAGAAATCTTGAGTTGCAAAAACCGAAATACAAAAGGAATTCGAGATGCAAAATTAGAGAAGTAAGACTCGAAATTTCATGGAACAGGTTATCCCCATTTACTTATCATATATCTTTCTTTCAAAATGTAAGACAATAAGGGAAAAGGAAATGATGGTTACAAACTTGTTATGAAGAGTGATTCTATAATCAGCATCTGAAAAATTAGTGTTTGTTGGAGGAGAGAATAGAACGAACGTTCCCAGGGAAGTCGCCAAAATGGTGATCGAAAAATCGGTCAATAATCGCGATTTTAGCCTAATTTTGCTGATTAAGCTGCTAATCACTTGATTTAGCTGATTTTGAGATGGATAAGGTCTTCCAGGGTTTGGGAGCCTTCCAACCATTCGCCTAACGACGCTATGTCGATTCTAACAAGAACAATGCACAATGAAAGGAAGAGACACGTGATTTACATGGTTCGGCAAAGTTGTCTACATCCATGGGTTGCCCTTTGGGAATTTTTCCTTCCCACTCAAATATAGAGATTTCCAATGATTTACATGGTCAAATATTACAGACAATGAGAATTGGAGAGGAGCGAAGACCAAGGTGAATCATGAAGATCTTCAGCTTTGGAAGAAACCTCCCCTCCCTATTTTTTTGTCTTCCACAATCGAGAAAACCAGCCTTCTCTGTGTGCTTCTCATTTGAAGAAGAAAGTCTCCTCTTCTCCTTCCATCCTTTATTGTTTCAGAAAAAAAAAATGGTCTCCCTTTATGCCCCTCTCTCTTGAAAGACTTGACAAGACAACATCTTGTCACATTACACCAAGAGAATAGACATAAAGAAAAGCCCTTCTCCTTTGTCTCCTCCTCTTTTCTGAAAAAGGAAACCTGCCTTGATGATGGCCCCAAAGTCCTTTGTCTCTCCTTCGTTTCTGAAAAGGAAGTCTGCCTTAGTGAAAGCCCCAAAGTCCTATGTCTTGAAAGACTTGAAAAGACAAACTCCTGTCACATCACAATAAAGAGGGTAGACATTGACCAATAAATGCCAGATGTGGGACACATGCATATGATGTGTTATGCATGCATGTGCATGGGAGATAGAAGAGAGTAGATATTGCCCCATCAAAGTTAGGTATGGGACGTCCTCTTGTCACATCAAAACAAAAGAGGATAGATATTGACCAATCAAAGTTAAATGTGGGACTCACGCATGTGATGTGCTATGTATGCATGTGTATGGGCGACAGATGTCCTATACGGTGAATGCAAGAATATATTTTGCAACTCATGAAACATCATAAATAATCAATGAATCGTAACTAGAATGAACAGTGCTTTGAGTGAATAGTGCTTCGGGTGAGTGATGAACAGTAATCTCAAGGCGAGGTGTGAACAGTGTTCCCAAAGTGGATGTGAATGGTGTTTCCAAGGTTGATGTGAACAGTGTTCCCAAGGTTATTGTGAACAGTGTTGCGAACAATGATCACAGACCTCAAAATGGTCAAAAATGTGCTATGATATGCTACCAATAAAGGGGTGCCACGTTTATGTCACCAATGGTATAGTGCCATTTGTATGCTTAAAAATCAGCCATCATTAGTACCTTCCTTATGTAAGTCTCTTGTGTCACGTCCCGAATCCGTAGCATCAATCCCTTTGCTAGTGACATCTATCTCATGGTGAGACCTTTGGGTTCCAACCAAGGAATGTGGATGCCAATATCATTGCAAGAAAATAAACAAAAGAAATAAATAAACTTTTATTACATCAATCAGAGAGTGAAAGATAATTACATCAATTTAATAACATCAAAAAAGTCACGAGTCTCAACAATAATAAAAATCCAATCTAATCATCCATTATTCTATTACAACCGAAATAGTCCATAAGTAAAAATATCATAAAGAGTTCAGAAATCGGCAAAGAGTAACTCATCACGTCATCCACGTCACATCCTCCACGGCCGCTTTCGATCTGATATCTTGAGACGTTGCATGAGCTTGGGAGGCTCAGTAAGAAAACATATACCAAGTGTCTAAGATCCTCATCAGATTGCAGGAGTATAAATCATATAATATGTAGTAAGTGTAAGAACAACATGGAATAAAAAACATGAATAAAGATGAATGATGATATGTAATATGCCATGAAAAATGCATCAATCATATGCATCTAAGATGATATTCTTATAAAAATGGAATTCCAGTATGATCCTAAGCTAATGAAATGACTAGATTAATGTGTCATGTTAAGTTAGCATTTTCAATCACTATAATTTCATTATGCATCTTTCATTTCGAGAACTAGTCACCAGGAGTAGCCGGATACCCAGCTCTTCATTCGGAGTGTTCATCTCAGCCCCATTCTTATAACCCATGGTATGAAGGAAACCTGATTGAGTTTTTGGGATTTGCAACCCAAGGTACAGTACAACTTAATGACTGAATTTCAGGGAATTTCAACCCATGGAACAATACAACCTAATGACTAAATTTCAAGGAATTTCAATCCATGGTACAGTACAACCATCATATGTCCTCTTATAGGAACCTAGAACTTATTCACCTCGACGGCTTACTTAACAATTACATCAAAATAGTATGCATGGTATACGTACTTTGTCAATCCGTTGTCTCAATCACCATAGAATTCCAGTGATACCCCCTTCAGAAACTATCCATGCACCCATAGACATGGATAATCTGTAAGAAGGTGTCACTAATATTCCTTCCAAGCATTACTACCACGTGCTCAAACATGAGATTCATAGCACAATTAATTCACTACGAATTCACATATAATCAAACATTGTCCGTCACTAGTCGGTCGACTAGATGGATTGGTCGATCTATCGAACACCGACCGACCACGACGGTCGAAAAAGTAAAAGTCTCTATCTGTTGTTGTTCGGTCGACCGGATGGATTGGTCAGTCGATCGGACACTAGGCATCTGCAGAACCAGATTCTGCTACGAAAATCAATTGCATTTGATTTCTACCAAAAGATGTCATACATATACATCATAAATCATATAAAACGTATCCAATCAGATGATAATCACATTCAGTCTAAAATGAAACGCAAGGAGTCAATGAACATCAGTCTTCATGCTATTATTCACTCACTTCACACATCATTCTTATAAGACATAAAAGAGAACCTATTCCAACATATCACAATATAATCACTACAATTCTAAAAGAATCTTAACAGTAATGGTTACTTACCTCTAGTTGTTCAAATCCCTTGTTGACAAATTTTTCTTCTCTCCTTTTTTTTCTTCCTCTCCTTTTCCTCTTCCTCTTGCTCGTTTCTTCTCTGCAACAGAACTAGGGTTAGATTAGAAGAATTCCACGCCCAAACCCTTATGTCTCACAATGGAATCCTTCTCAAAACCTTAACCAATGAGATGATAGGAAAGGGAGAGATTTTACGTAACTCCCTTCCATTCTCTCCCATTACCAAATCGACGAACACATGTTTGAAATTCAAAACTATTTTTATAAAATTACAGATAAACCCCAATAATATTCCAAATACACACTAAACCCCAAAATAAATATTTTGTTTCAAATCAAACCAATTCTCTTAATAAAATCACAAATCATCTAAATTAATTAGGGAAATAACAGATAATTCTCATAAATTCTTTTAATCATTTTTAAATATTTCAAAAATAATAATTACTTAGATTTAAGTCATTAAATCCTAGGATAAATAAAGGAGTCTCTTAGCGCAATTCCTATGAATCTTAACACCAAGCACGTAATTTACCTCACCCACATTCTTCATTTCAAAACTAAGGGAAAGACACTATTTAGTGGTGATAATCATCTCCTTGTCATTCTTTGCTATCAATATGTCATCAACATACAGTGGTAATATAAGAAATCTCCTACCGTGTTGTCTAACTTACACACAATGGTCATCCTCGATCACCGTGAAGCCAAACTCCATAACGGCTCGTTGGAATTGATGATAACACTACCTGAATGACTATTTCAAATCGTGTATGGAACATTTGAGTCTGCATACTCTGTGCACATACTCCTCGATCATGAAACCCTCAGGCTGAACCATATAGATCTCCTCATTCAGTTCTCTATTGAGAAACGTAGTTTTGACATCCATCTGGTAGAGTTCCAAGTCTAAGTGTGTGATAATAACTAGACTGAGGTAAATAAGACAGATCTCACTAGTTGTGAGAACGTCTCCTCATAGTCAATACCATCTCTCTAGGTGAAACCATCAATTACAAGATGGGTCTTGTATCTATCTACACTTTCATCTGCCTTGCACTTGACCTTTAGAACCCACTTGTTTCAAATAGTCTTGCGCCTAAGGGGAATATCAACCAGTTTTCAAACTTGGTTCTTCTCCATGGAAGTCATTTCATTTTGCATAGCAGTCATCCATTTTTGCAAAGCAGGTGATGATAAGACCTCCCGGTGTGAACTAGGCTCATCATCATCCAACGTAATAGTCATGAACGACTCACCCTCAATCGTAAAACGATGATGAGAAATATTTCCATGATTACTCCTACGCATGAGATTGCTGGAATCCGTGTCCTCTAAGACAATCCCATTAGTTGGTAATCCACTTTCACTATCCATAACATCCATAGAATCCATAGGATCCTACTGAGAACCTACGTTCTCAATGGTGTTTGGATATAGGGTGATCTCCATTAAACCTAACTCTGGCTCATTCACCTCAAAGAGCTCTAGATTCATCCCTAATCTCTTCCTGCTTGGGAAATCATCATCAATGGAATCTACATCACGTGACTCAATCTGTGTTAGACCCTCATTGATCTGTTCATGGACAAAGGTGTAGCCCTTTGAGTGATCTGAGTATCTATCAAAGATGCACTTAACAACCCTTTTGTTCAGCTTTCCCCTCTAGTGGGAAGGTACATGAACATGACCTGTTGATTCCCATTGTATCATGTGAGTTAAATCAGGCACTTTACCTATCCATAAATGGTATGGTTTGTTAGGAACTAGATTTTTAGAGACACGGTTCATGATGTAAGCCGCAGTCATCAGTGTCTCTCCCCAAAATCTAATGGGTAGGTTCACATGTGCCATCATCGACCTCATCACGTAGGGTTCCTTTTCTCTACAATACCATTTTGTCGAGGTGTGCCAGGGATCGTCAATTGCCTATGCATTTCTTTTTCTTCACACAATTCTAGGAATAAATCTGATAAGTACTCACATTATTTATCAGTATGAAGACACTTAATGTGTCGATCCATCTAGTTCTCGACTTCACCACGAAATGTTTAAAGCATTCTAATGTTTTTGACTTGTGGAAAATTAAGTACACATAATTATATCGCATGTAATCATCTATGAATGCGATGAAATAGAACTCTTCGTGATGGGTCCTAACATTAATTGGTCCGCATATGTCATAATAGACTAGCTTTAAAGGTATATACGCTCTCACTACCTTACTGAATGATTTCCTACATGACTTACCAGCCAAACAATACTCACAAATGGGTAACTGAATCTTGGTAAACGATCCCAGTAGACTTGCTCGAGCCAACGGTTTATCCTCTTTAGCCCTGTGTGCCCAGTCTAGCGTGGCATAAGAAATCAATTTGCATCACTTGAATAATAAATATCCAGTTTGAAAAACCCATTATAAATAAATCATCTACCAGATAAAACCAACTATAAAGAAATGGAAACATAATCTCTACAAATAATAGCAGAAAAAACCTATTCTAGGTAGCTCTACAACATATTTGAGACTACGATGATGGTGGGTACATAGAGCATGCCCTGAAACATCAATGCGCGGGTCTCGTGCATCTTTAGCAGGTACGTGCCAACACCTAGCACATCCACGTTGGTATTGTTTCTCATGTATACTTGATGATTCCTAATTGGTATCCATATGTAATCCACAAACCCATATCTATCTTTTGCTATTTGTTTGCTCACTCCAAAATCTACAATTCAATCTGGACTAGAATGAACAAGCAAGAAATCATTGCAAACAATGCAACATAAACTAGAGGTTGGGTTAGTTCGTACATGCTCTTGTCTTAGGGGCTTTTTTAATTGTTTCTCCTTGTTGGAATGCCTTACTCTTATGTTTGCACCTAGACTTGGTTGTCTTGCGCTTCACTATTCGGCTAAGAGTGCAGTGTTGTTAGACCTTGTGGTCTAACGTTCTACCTCGAGGTAAAGATGACGCATCAAATCATTGAATGTTTTAATGTTCTCATTATGCATCGTGGTGAGCTTCATGTGTTCCCATGAAGCAGATAGGGATCTCAGAATAACGAGAATCAGATACTCATCAGTCAGGTTGTTACCAGCGGTTTTTAGATTGTGTGTAATAGGCATCTTCCTAAGATGCTCAACCATACTGATGCTGGAAGCCTTCTTGTAGGTCTCAAACATCATCATTAGTGCAAGTAATTTGGTAGTCGAGGTACCAGCAAACGTGAGTTTTAGTTCGTTCCACATCTCTTGTGCAATCTTATAGGCCTCGAATTTGCCGATAAGATCATTGTGCATACTACACATCATAGTAAAGCATGCACAACGATCCTTCTTGCCCCAAGCCTAATAGGCCTCCATGTTTTCACGATGCTTGGAAGTGGTCCCTTCCTCAGGGTAGGCTAGCCTATGTGATAATGTCTCTAGGGCCTCAAACTTATCTAGGAGATATTGGATTCTCCTCTATCAGATGTCATAGTTCTTGCCATCCAATTTCTCTCCCTTGTTTAGGTCAGCTACTACACTCTTAAATGCCATATTATTATAATTAAATTTTTACATTTTAATTAACATCTCATATACACACAATTCATTTTGCATCGTTATATAGGATTGAACAATAATATTAAATTTGTATTTGTTCAATAAACACTAGACCATAGGTCATAATGTATAATCATCACCAATATAATAAAAGTTAATGCTACTTTTAATCCCTAATATGTAAAACCGATCTAGGAAATTAAATAATGTCGGCTAGTATTTTATTCACATGTTAATCTCTATAAGCATGCAAATAACTAATTAAATCAAGCCACAATACTCTAATCAATATTATAAAAGGGCACAAATTTAATTAGAATTAAAATAAATTAATTCTGCTATTTCCAAGTCCTTCGGTTGGTCTTTAGATCGATTGAAGCCTTTTTGGTTCGAATTACAGTAAGCATTCTTGTATTGTTCTGTGTTCCTCAGTTTACCGAGCAGTTCCTTCAATTAATTGAGGAAGGCTTCCGTTGGAATTCCAGTGGCTCAAGTCTATGTAGGTCTGTCTCGGTTAACCGAGACACTGCTTCAGTTAACCGAGCACCCCCTTCGATCAATCGAGAATATCCATCGATGGATCGAAGGCTAACTTGACTAGTCTTCGGTTGGCATTTGGTCTGCCAAATGACTGTTTCAGTTAACCAATTAGCCCAGTTCGGTTAATCGAAGGCTACGAATCTGGGTTTTTCAAAATTGATTTTTAATCCGATTTAAGCCTACTCTTATTCTTTTCGATCCATCATTGTTTAGGTGTTGAAAAGAAGGAATAAACACCCTAAAATAATGATGATCATAATATAAGGTTGCACAAATGATCCACTCGTGATCATTGATACAACTATGCATTGTATGTTGTTTTACTATTGTGATCACCCCCAGGGTCGGGTGGACCCTAGGTCGATCGGGTTGAAATGGAGTCGCCACCATCCAATGAGTTTGGGTGTGGATGGTCACCCATGGTTTATTGATTGATTTTAAAACTGAACCGAGATTGATGAAATTGAAACGGCCTAACTAGATTTTCGGGTAAGGGAATTTATTTGAGAGAACGTGAAGGTGTTAGGCACCCATTCTCTCCCGGTTACCCGGTTCAAAGATTGTTTAGGCCAATTTAGACAAAAACCTAAAAATAAACTAAAATAAATAAAAGTCTAGAAAAATCATAAAATTGGATTAAAAAGAGGAAAATCTTAAAATAAACTAAAATGCTCGAAAATGGCTACAAGTCCTAAGAAATCTAAAAAAGGGGAAATCATTAAAAATTTCCAAAAACCCTAAATTGCTTAAGGACCTAAAAAAAATTATTAAAAGACAAAAATCAAAAATAAACTAAATATTCAAGACCTAAAAAAACAAAATGCCCTAAAATTAATATTAACCTAAATAGGAATTAGCCTAAATTGAAATCTAATTTTACAAAAATTATCCATTAAACTAAAGAACACATAAAATAATAAAAGAAATGAATCTAACTGAATCATTGATTCCATTCATTCAAAAATGAAAGATAAATCCGAATCACAAAGACCATGCTAAGTTATATGAATTTCATCAAAACATAAGGACCATAACACATATTCTCATGAAATTGAAGATAGAAATGAATAAAACAAAACAAGTGGGATTTCCTGCAGCAGCCGGTTACATGTTTTTCTTTTAGCTCAGTCAAGCTTGGCTTGAGATGACTTGGTGTTGGGAGTTGTTAGAGAAGAATATGTGTGTACAGGGAAGGAAAGAGCGACTGAGAGAGGGGTGCGGCGGGGAGAGAAGAAGGTGGACGATGGTTGCTGCCGGTTTAAATGGTTAGAACAAAGCTTTTGTGAGGTTGAGATTACAGGGTTTTGAGGAGAGAAGAGGGATTTAAGTTTAACTGAGCAGAGAATAGAGAGAGAACATAGAGTGTGGAAGAGAGGGTGTATCGACGTTGCAGGTTTCAGATGGCAGTAATAGGTTGTGGTGTTTGCTTGGATTGGATGAGGGAGAAGACGGTTGCTGTTGTTGCAATAGCAGCAGCAACAAGACGAGAGAAACAGAGGGTGAGGGAGAGGGTTTGATGGTGGTTGAGCTGTTGTTATAACAGCAGCAGCAGCTGTAGGTGGAGGGGAAGAGAGAGGGTAGCACAAGGAGAAGAGAGAGCAGAAGGGAGAGAGGTGATGAGCAGGACAGGGGAGATGGAGGTGGAGGTTTGGATTGAAGGTAGCTCTTAGGTGGAAGGTAAAGGTGGTGGTGCGTGCGGTTGTAGCAGAGGAAGAGAAGAAGAATGAGATAAAGAAGTTGTTGTAGCAGAGGAAGAGAAAGGAGAGATTTGAGTTGGATTGAAGGGAGCTGCTGGTAATCGGAAGAGAGATGCTGAGTGACTGAGAGAGCAGTGAGAGGGAATGAAAGAGAAGAGTAGGGATTTACCGGAGGGGGGTGAGCTCGCTGGAGATCGCCAACGTTGTCGGAGAAGTGAAGGTGGGTGATTAGGGTTTTAGGTTTTTGTTCTTTCTAATTTTTTCCTCTATAGAAGAAAGGCTAGGAGAGAGAGCCTTTAATTTCTCAACTTTCCTTTTTAAAAGAAAACCCTAAGCCTTGTTTGGCTGGGGTTTCTTCAACCTTAAGAAAATGGCTGGAATTGTTGAGAAAATTCTAGAAATATCTAGGGGGTCTTGGGGGGATTTTGAAATAAAAAAAGGATATAATACGACAAAATCAGTTAGAGGTCTGTTGAAATTAAAGTTTCTTTTTGGGGGATTTTATTCAAATAACAAATTCTTTTGGGTTTTATTTGAAATATGGGAATCAAATTTGTTGAAGATGCTTTTTGGGAGTTAAGATATTTTTGTGTGTACACGTGGCAAAATTTTCCACCACACGTACACGACAACAATGTGCCACCTCATCCAGACTTGCCATGTGGTAAATAATTTTACGAAAATTCTCAAAATGACCCGATGACTGTCCGAACTCGAAATTGGGCGAATTCGCACTCGTTTTAAAGCTCTCGACTCGCAAAAATCAAATCTGAAATTAGAATCTTATTTTGACCTAAAAAATGCCATTTGGACAAAAATGCCTATTAGGGGCAAAAAGGTCATTTTTGTCTCAGACCTCAAATCTAGTCAATATGGTACTTGTTTGAAAGCATTTTTGGTTTAGATTTAAGATTTTGAGTCGAAAATGAATTTCAGATAAGGAATTGAGTAGGTCGGGTTACCAGCGGTATTTTGGTCATTTGAAAGAATTTCTTAGATTTTCGAAGAATTAGAGAAATGGCAGAGATGGAATTCAGAAGATGATTAGAAGTTGTTGATTCTCAAGCCAAGCCTTCTAGGAGCTGTAAAAACAGAGAAACTGCACAGTCGTGCAAATTGGGGTGTCTACAACTGTAAAACAACAACTATATTGCTTCTTAGATGCGGTTTCTCGACATACCTCAGTCCAACAGAGTTGAATCAAGACGACTCTGATACCAATGAAGGTTGTATACGAACCGAATCACGATACCTCGATACACGCGAACTAGGATCTACAGCGGAAGATCTATCGAACCAGGTATCGTCTCAAGTCAGTATACATGATTACTAGAACCACACAATAGTATCCACACTCAGACAACAAGATCTCAAGTACGGAAAAATCAATAACAAAACCAAATCTCAAGGAGGAAGGTGAGAGAGAGAGAGAGAGAGAGAGAGAGAGATTCTGTAGTGTTTAGGATCCAACGTATAAAGCTTTGGATTAGGATGAGGAGTCTTCTAATTATAGAAGACTCAACTCCTACTTTGACTTTGACTCCACCTCCTAAACTTTAGGAGGGAGTCATCCACACTTCTCTAGTATGGGCGTCTCACGCATTGGGGATCCGGGGACCCACATAGATATCTAACAATTTTGATTTAGTAGTTGTATTATAATCTCAAGTTACCATGTAGTGTATAGCTCTTTGGTAATTTCCACTAATTCTTTGAGTTTGTGTATCTATGCACATATGTTTATTTTTATTTTTTTCCTTTGAGAACAATTGCAAGTTCAAACTCAATAGGAAATCAGCAAAGTTGTTATAATATGCTAGAATATGTTTCTTTGACATGTGTTTGATACAACTAGTTTTTATAAACTACTATAGCATATTTCGTTGTCATAATTTTTTTTTCTTCGATAAAGTAACTTGCTATTTGGCATAGCAAGTTGGATTAATATGCTCTAATATGTGTCTTTGTGCTCCAACATAATGGCCTTGTTTTCTCATGTGATAGATCTACTTATGTTACTGTAGACCCATCACTGCTGTATTCATAAAGGTCGAACGTATCTGACCGAATCTGGGGTGGCAAGGTTAAGCATAGTTGTGCGATTATGGACATATAATATGTTTCCATAGATATACTTATTCAAATTTGTTAGCAATTAATACTCATTGCATGTGCCAATGCTCTTAAGAGTTTCAATGAAAATTCTTTGACGTTTTTCTGATAGCCTAAGCTGGTCAAAAATTGGCTAAAATTCTGCTTAATATGGCACATAAAATAGCCATGATTTTTCACTTATGAAAATAACTCGAACAACGTCAATGATATAATGAGTGCAGTCTGATATAATGATAGGCTCATGTGGAACATTCAATGCAAGCCTAGGGTTCTCGAGAAAACACCTCCAGTCATCATGGTTCTTAAATGCAACAATGGCATAAGTAACAAGAAACATGGCATCGTTTGCATCTAATGCTATAGTAGAAAGTATGGTCCTCTGTATTTCCCATTGAGGTGTGTACCATCCACAAATTGAATCTGTCGACACTTAGATCTATAACCATCCAGATTACAACCATAGACGATAAACAACTGGTGAAATTTACCATCGGCATCCCCTATGCAAATTGTTATCGTTCCTGGGATTTGCTCCATTAACTTATTGCACATCCAATGAACAAGCTTATATGATAACTCTACATCACCATCGATGTTCTTCTTTGCTCTCTCTTTGCTATTCCAAGACTAATAGTATGTTAAATCCATAGCACAGTCATGATGAAAATCATTCATAATTTGATGAGGCAAGCACTCAATCATCCCTGCAACCAACTTAGACCGTACAACAGACCACACAGTTATATGATCTTGCGCATCATGATCGTGCACGCAATCAAGCTTCATTACCTTTACATAGTTAATAGACCTCAACTTGTTATAAGTTACTTTCCACTTACACCCTTCAATAACACCTGTTGAAAGTTAATCTTTAGCAGTGCAATTAACTTTTGACAGGTGTTATCCAAGTATTCCATTGCACATCATTTTTACCTTTACATAGTTAATAGACCTCAAATTGTTATGAGAAAAATCATAATGGATCCACCATGGTCCATGCACACACACATGCACACCATCTGTTATGATGACATTGTTCTCATGTTGTGGAACTAAATACAACAATACAATGGTATGGCTATACGTCAGACATAATGCCAAAAGAGCCACACTAAATGCCTGTAAGTAACTTGTGATCGTGCCTTTGATTGAAGGGAAAGATAAATTCATGTTTGATGCTTTCCTGTGAATATAATACTCAAGATGTAGAGGAGGACAAACTGCAATTGGACCGAGTGCAGGAATAGATTAGTTATCACCACATTGACATGATTGAGCTAACTGATGCTATCTTAAACTTTCAAATATCACAATGGTAGTAATTATACCACTTGAAATTTGAATTTAATCCTGATTTGATGTTGTCTTAACCATGAATAATGTTTGAAGGTAAATGGAGAGTTCACTTCCGAAAGGCTAAAAGGAGGGAGAAAACGCACACTGAAATATTTGTAAACTGAGAAAAAAATTATTCAATGTGGTTTGATTTGTTTCTTAGCAATCAAGATTGGAGTGTACGTAAACTGGACATAAAATTAAAGATATTGGACAAGACGATGCCGTGAAAGACATTAATCTCATAGTTTAAAATTTTGCCAAAATTTCGCTTTCGGATGGGTCAAATGAAAACCGAAATGAAGTAATTTCGGATTGAATTTTTTTCCAAAATTTTTGTACGAAATTGCTGAAGTTTTGACAAAAATATCGGTAAAATTTCGCCGAAATATTTGTACTTTGGTAAAAAAAAAAAAAACAGACAAAATTTTGACTATATAAATCAAATTTTTGGCCGAACTTTCGCATATTTCTACCGAAATAATTCCTGGAATATAGTTAAAAGTAAAAAAAAAAAGTGGAAACCTTCATTTAAAACACTATAAATAGGTTCAAACTCTCATTCTCTTCACCACTCATCTTCTATCTAAAGCTCCCAATTCCCTTATACTTTGAGTTTTGAAAAAAAAACATTAGAAACTTTATTAAAGACAATTTGACTCTATAATTATTTATGGCTTTGTAATAACTATAAATTTGCCACTTTTAGGTTTACTTTTGCAGTGGTTGCAGGTGATAAAACAATTAGTATTTTATTAGTTATAGATATTATTATACTTGTCTAGGCTCTTTTTGTTGTTATTATTGCAGGAGATTACACAATCTTTGGGAGTAATATTAGGGAGGAGTTGATATTGAGTACATTATTTTATTAATTATTATATATAATAGATATTATTACTACATTTTGTTCTGTTGCTTATACAGGTACACAAATGGATTCTAAACCCGCGTAAATTGAAGGGAATCAAGAAATAAAGTTTAAAATTTCAGTTTAAACTTTTATACATTGTAGTATTTTAGATGTTGGAATTAGGGAATGCAATGTCGCTGACATGTCGCCAAATTCGAAGGTGGTGACACGACATATCGCCCATAAGTTGTTTTGGGGCGACTTGAGTGACATCGGCGACGTGTTGCTGACATGTCACTGAAGTCACCACCAAATCTGCATGCCTCGTCGACATGTCACCTATGTCACTGACTTAAGAGCAAAACTGTTAAATAGGCGCGACATGTCCCCAATTTAAGGGGGAAATCGAGTAGATTTCCCCCAAAAATAGTTCAGAAGGTGATTTCTTCTCCCCTCTTCATTTTTTTGGTGATTTCTGCCCAAATCAAGTTCCTTTTCACCTGATTTGTGTACGAAAACATAAATCAAGCTCCAATCTACGAATCTACGCCACTTTCAAGACTTTTCCCGACGAAATCAAGGTAACAACTCATTTTTTTCAGATCTGGAGTAAACTTGTCGTTGAAATCATTACTCCTAATTATATGTTAAGTAATGACACGCGATCTATAGATGGGTGTTATTACTTTTTTTTTCAAAATAACTATATTTATTTAATTATTTTTGACAAAAAATACATAGTATATATTATTTAATAGATATAAATAATGACATAAGGCTAAATTTATTACTGATAAATATTAGAATATTTTTGTAATAAATTTTTATAATTTAAATTATAAAAATATATTATGATTTACTTTTCAATAACAAATTAATTGATAAAAAAATATTTATAATTTAAATATTTTAAAAAATCAAAAAAAATCAAAAAAATACATAAAAATATGAAAAAATAGTAGAAAACCAAATTATTAAAACTTATTAGTTTTGTGTTGAAATTTACTTTGATTAATTTTTGAAATTATCTAATCAGTGTAATTAATATTACAAAATATTTAAAAATGATTAAAAAAATACAGAAAAGTATAGGAAAAATTATAGAACATAAAATAATTGGATTGTTGAAAGTCTTGAGTTCTTATGACTTTCTTATGTTGTTATTTGCTATAGGTTCATCTGAGATGGCATCGACTGGGATGAGGCCAGAGATAGGATGGCAGCATGATACCATATATGAGAATGATAAAAACAAATCACAATGAAACTATTGTGGGCAAATTATGAAAAGTGATGGGGTTTCGAGGTTAAAACAACACTTCGGACACGGATACAAGAATGTAGCCAACTGTCCAAAGGTGCTTCCCGAGGTGAAGCAATTGATGGCAGATCATTTGTCGATTGGGGGTAATTTAAGGAAAGACCAGAGAGAACAAAAGAAGAGTACTAGAAGAAAATTGAAGCAATGACCCAGTCTACTAGTGGATGAGTCCGACGATGATGATGATGATGACGGCACTCCCTATTCACCTGATGTCATTAGTGTGCGTGAGCGAATACATTTTTGTGTTGCATATCGGGTATCCATGCTAGCTCAGTATGAGAGGAAAAAGAAGCTTAGACAGCGGGCTTATGGGACTGGATCGTCAAGGGCTGTGCCAACAGAGGCTGGGCTATCAGGGGCTGGGGCATCAGGGTTTGAGCCATCAGGGCCAGGAGAGGACACTGCATCTAGAGTACGATTAGCACCGCCATTCGAACGAAGTAAGAGTATTAGGAGTAGGATGCATGCTCCACTTGTAGATCCATCTCTTTGGAAGTCATCTAATTCATGCCAGAAGCTTCTTAAGGATGTTTGGAGTAGAGGGAATGTAAGAGAAAAAGATAGGTAAGTTATTTCGAAATTCTTTATCTTCAACCACATCCCCGTAAACGCAACTGACTCACCACAGTTCAAGAATATGGTTGACGTCATACAGGAGTCTGGGAGAGGAGTGTTACCCCCCACCCCACGAGAGATTTTGGGAAAATACTTAGACCAGGAGGAGGCAGCGATCCGGGAGTATATTGATACATTGAGGCCTCATTGGGAGGAGTATGGCGTCACTCTTATGTGTGATGGGTGGACGGTCCCCGCAAAGATGTCGATTATAAATTTCATGGTCAATTGCCGAGGAAGAGCTGTGTTCTTGAAGTCCGTAGATGCATCTAGCAAGATAAATGATGCATATTACATCGTGGGATTGATGATTGAAGTCATCAAAGAGGTTGGGCCGAAGAACGTGGTGTACATTGTGATGGATAACGACAGTGCCTTTGTAATGGCAGGGACTACACTTATGGCGAACAAGGACTACACCTTATATTGGACGTCATGTGCAGCACATTGAATCGACTTGGTGCTAGAGGCTTGCTGCTAGACCGATTGTTCTTAGTGTTCTTGAGGATGCACGTACTGTCACCAACTTTATTTACAACCACGCAATTGTACTAGCGAAGATGAGAGAAGTATGTAGCAGGGACATAGTAAGATTAGGCGTTACTAGATTTGCAACCAATTACGTAGCCTTGGAGAGCATCCTTCGTCACAAGGTGGGATTGATGACCCTTTTTACCCGTGAGGATTGCGTTTCTTCTCGTGATAGCAGAACCGTTGTAGGCAAAAAGGTCGAGCATATCCTTATTCAGTCAAATTTTTTGGACAAGGCCAATGACTTGGTGGTTCTCTTGGAGCCAATGTATAGATTCTTGTGGGATCCGTATACGAGTTGACGTGGTTTATGAATGAGCAAATCAAACACACTTCCCCAAGGGGCTACATACGGGTTTACAACATCATCAATAATCGCTGGTACAATACACTTGAGAACCATCTTCACAAGGTTGGTAAGTGCTTTGTTTCTTGTGTTTGATGCTTTTTTAATAGATAAATCACGGATAATTGACTGCAGCTCTCTTATTCAACAACGTATTGGTTGAACCCCAAATATCAGTACAACGGTAAACTTGGGACGAATGGGGAATTATTGGAAGCCGTACATGATGTGTATGCAAAACTATTCCCAAAGTCTAAGAAGAAAGGGTTATTTGGCAATGAGGTTTTTCCTTTAGACACTTGAACTTTGTTATTTTAATTATTAGTTTAAGTGCAGTTATAGATTCTAATTACTATTGTATTGTATGCTTTAGTTGATTATGTTAGAGACTATATTGGGTCATTTGGATTGGAGGCCGTCATTGCTTCTTGAAGAAGTTGATGCAATGTAAGTTTAGCTCAGTTTCTAGTTAAATTACAAGAAATCTTTTTTATTAAATAGATTTTTAATTTATAGATTTAATGAACATGTGAGTGGTGGCTCATGTACGGGACCAACACCCCTACACTTCGATCTTTAGCTATCCGGATCTTGGCCCAGCCTGCATCATCCTCAATTTGTGAGCGGAATTAGAGTACTTTTGCACTCATCCATACTAAATAATGCAATAGATTGACGTAGAAGAAGCTGCAGAAGTTGTTTTTCTGCCACTATAACATGCGTTTGAAGATGAAAACATTGGATGATGAGAGTTTGGGCGTTTTACCGGTTGACCTGGTTGACTTTCTGGTAGAGACCACCGATGATAATGACTTACTTTATGAGTGGGTTAGGACTTTTGAGTTGGACGAGGCCGATGGGTACCCTAATGAAGAGATAGCCAGAGTTGCTACAAAATTAGGGGTTGATGTGGATCGGGTTATGGAGACAGAAGTGGGAGAGATGGGGGGAGACTCATTAGATAGGGCCGTGCGCATCACCCCGTCACTCCCACGTTCTGATAGTGGGAGTGCTAGTGGAGGTGGTTGGGGTCAAGATACTGCTGGTGATGATGGTGGAGAGGATGATGACGACGGTGGCGACGGTGGCACAGGTGGGGGAGGAGGTGGTAGTGGTGTTCAGGTAGGGATATCTCCTTTCACAAGAGAGGCAAGCTATGATTACACCACACAAGATACAGATCATGGTACACCACCTTTACGTGGTGGAGCCAACCATTGTTCTCAATCTCAGCATCGTGGTACAAGGAGTAAGGGGAGCAAGGGGAAGAAACATTTGGGAGCACAGGATGAGGCATCCATCTCTCATAGCTTTGGGAGCTTGGATGTGGGGTGTGGG
>JAUPMG010132156.1:0-11465 GCA_031762675.1 Pachysandra terminalis
AAAGGTGGTGTCTAAGATCTACTGGGGTGATCCAAGGGAGAAGCTTTGTGATGCTGTGGAAGATCTAAAGCTTGATTTGCTGGTCGTTGGAAGCAGGGGACTTGGTGTGATCAAAAGGTCAGTCTCACTTATCTCCCTATTTATACAAATACATTCTTATTCCCATTTTTATGTTAACTGGACGAGCATAGTTGAACTATATATCACAAGTGCTTGACTAAGTAAGCTTGATGAACGGTTTTGATCAATTGTTATTTATGATGTTATGTGATGTGATGATGGTTCAGGGTTTTGCTTGGGAGTGTCAGCAACTACGTAGTGACAAACGCTACATGTCCGGTTACAGTTGTGAAGGGGACACCATTGTCCAAAGCTTAGCTTTTGTGTTTTGTTTGTTAAAAGAGTGTTCTTACTGTAAAGAGCAAGTAAAAGAGGAAAAGGAAGAAGAGCTTTACATGGTGTGGGAACGAATGCTTGTGGAATTAGAAATGCCAACTTGTTTGTTTCTTACGTGTTTTTTTTAGGCGTTTGCTTTAGGACATCTTTTGATGTGAGTCATGGCTTTGTTTTGAATGTATTTTTACATATATAAGTGTCTTGTCTTGTGACTAGACTCCCCAACTACTTTATTTGCATAAAGTTTGAAGAAATAGCTCAATGGGCTACAAGGAATGTCTTCTGAGTGTGGTCCATTTATATCTAGATTGGAGCCATAAATCTCGGCATTTGTTTGAGGCCGGAAAAGAAGAAGCTAAAGTTGATTATTCATATTTGCTGGTCTTACATTAAGTACTTATGTTTTTACTTTTAAGTACTTATTTTTTTTACTTTTAGCTTATTAAAACATTTTTTTAAGCCCCAAGTGCTTCTCGTACACTTCTTTTAAGCCATAAGTATGTCTCATAACATTTAATGCTTACCTGTAAGTAGTAACAGCATGTCACACCCTGGATCCTATGACACGATTCTCAATGAGGATAGCACGGATTTTAAGGTGAGACCTTTGAGATTTATTACTGGACTGCGGATCGCTATCAAACCACAAGTAAAAATAAAAGTAATAGATATCTATATTAAATCAGAGTGCGAAAGCTGAAATGATAAACAAATAAAGTCAACTATAAATCTAATGGTCAATGACTTTAGCAGAGTCATGCCCTACCAATCCTACCAACTAACATAATCCAAACAAATTATTACATCTCAAGCCCTCGCAGGAGCACCGATCTAAAACGGAATAAAAGGAAATCAAATATGCAGCAGGCAGCACATCGAGTTCCACCACCATTCACCTAACCTGCAACATGAAAGATTACATGAGCTAGGAGGCTCAATAAGATATTCACTAGTTACCATCCCCATATGGAGATCAGATATCAACATGGACTAGTATCATAAATCACAGGCATTAGATTAGTGCAGTAATAACATCATTATAGCAATGAATCTTTTAAAATGAGATGAGATGATATGAATGAGTCAATCACATGTCCTATGATGAATGCGATGAGAGGAAATACACGATTAATGAAATGATGCACAGTGCATGTACTAAGACTAACATCTCCTGATAAGTAGACCTCGTGTGAAACTTCTTAACAACAACAACCGATTTAGGACAGGGTCCAAGGAATTGTCAGAAGTCCCCTCTTCATTCAGGGAGCTAACCCATGGCACGAAGGCTACAATATGGCAAATATACGAGTGTACCATACTTGAGGACTAGCGAACCTGTATAGGATGAACTTTGGCATCCTAGCCTTGTTTAAGTGGGGACATTTCATCCCACGGGTGTATAGTCAACCCAACCAGAGGCGTTGCAGTAGTTTCTCCGTAGATTTCTACCTCCCGGTTCACTTATCATTTGTTATTTCTAGTATGTAATGCATTAAACTAGGACACAAAATGAAGATCAACAATAGAAACTATCTGCGTGCCCATACACGCAGATAATTTGATTACAAACCATCATAAGCTTCCTATCAGTGACAAAACCACGTCGAGACAACACTGTAAACTCTATATGTCGCTGCCCGGTTGACCAAACAAGCTATCTATTCATAACTCAAATCTATCGCTACTCGGTTGACAACACAAGCTATGCTACAAGTAATAGTAGGAATTTCGGTGATAACACCCTTCGGATGCTATCCGTACGCCCATACACACAAATAATCCATGACATTATGGGTATCCTTTCCAAAATCATTATATTACAACAAGAGCAAACAACTTATCTAATCAACCAAACTTTCGCAGTCAATCCGGATCAAACCTAAGGTAGGATGATGGTCACAACAACCTCAGAACACCAAGATTGACTCCCCGCAGGTAGGCTTGATACCTTCAGGTCTAATCTTGCTTCTGGAATCAACAACAATCTATGGCCGAAGCCCCACATCATCCCACCTAGGTCATCCTCAAAAATCACAACTACTGTGCAACTCACAGGGTCTTCGACAGACTTCTCGGTAGAGTCATCGGTGAACCGAAGCTAACCGAACCCTCAAAATGAACTAAAAACAACTCTCTATCAGTGGAGTGGTTAGTGGACCGAAGGGTCACTGCGAGATCTCAGGGGTTCGGTGGGGTTGTCAACAGAGTGGTCAATGTACTGACGCCTGCCGAACACCTAATTTTAACTCTCTGTTGGTAGAGTGGTCGGTGGACCAACCCTACCGAACTGCTACAGATTCTGGGTTCTTTCTGGGTTTTGAGATCTGAACTCTAGAGTTCCAAATCAAGTCCAATCAGCATGTAAACACTTCTGCAACATCAAAATCATCCTTATACCATAAACGCATCATTTAAACATACTTTTCATTAGGATTCAAACACATAACAAAAATCAACATCTTCAAAGCATAAACTAGAAAATTGAGATCAAATCCCAATAAAAAAAAAAAGACTATACATGTTCCAGTAACTTACATCGAAATCGGACTTCGATAAGAGGATCATATTGAGAATTTACTTACCGTAGTTTGCTATCTGATGTGTGTGTCCTCCACTCATATCTCCTTACTATCTTACTCTTGACTCTTCTCCCTTTCTCAGATCTAGTCTCAGCCTCTCTTCTCTCTATTTCTCTTATTCTTTTTCTTCTCTTCTACAACTCAAACCCTAATCCTCCTATTCCCAAAACACTATTCACGTCCTCATTTTTGCCTCCCTTTGTTAACCTTCTAAATCCACATAATAATGCTTCCTAAACCCTTCTTAACTTCTCATATGCGTACCCCACCTAAAGGGCAATTCTCTCTCTCTAAGGATCCTTTTGAATTTCAATCTTCTATTAAATTTTAACTCCCTCCTAAACTTCCTAATATCATTTTTATTAATTCAAACCTCAAGGCAAATTACCAAACCACCCCTTAAGTCTACAACCCGTGACTTACACAACTAACTCTCTCTCTCCACCCAAATTCACTTTTAAATAATTCCTCCCTAAACTCTATACTATCCACTAATTATTCACCTTGCCTAAACTTTTTTTTAATTACTAATCTAGCCCAACTCTAACCCAAAGTTATTAATGTGCATAGTCAAGACGATCGATTTATGAGTTTCAAATCTAGTTTAATAAAATGGAGTTATCCTAATTGCTTATGAATATTCTTTGATTGGCTAATCTAAGTCACTACACATATTGGTTTGTATTTCCCAATCATGCTCTTAAATAAAATCTTAAATCAAATTAAATAATTAATTACTGGGTCCACACGATCTGATATGGACTTGGCCCACTAATTCAGTTATATTTAATTAACTTCGTTAATTACTTTTCACTTTAGTTATTATTATTAGATTTTCGGATCCAGGTCACTACACAGCAGATAGCCCATAAGAAAAAGTTGTTGAGCAACTTTTTTTTTAATCACTTATGCTAAAACTTTTTCCTAGACATTAGTAAAACTTTGAAATTACATAACAATTTTTAGCCCCAAATACATTACTAGAATTTGAAATATGATATTTTTACCCAGAAACTTTAAGATAATTATTATTGTTTTGTCATGAAAAGCACTTAACTATATTATCAAACATCATTTTTCAGAATAAGAAACTTTTTGTTGTCATTAGTTATCCAAAACAACTTGTCCAAATTAAAGCACAAGTAGGGTTAAATGCAACCGAAAAATTCAACAAAGTAAAAATAAACATAGATAAAAGCGAGTACAAATTAGCTGTGATATAATCGTGCAATATTTCATGTTGCATCAATCACATGATGGCATCTTATGACCATGAAACTGGTAATTTATCGATCTTAAAAATGGCAAGCCACAATCAACCCTAAACCTTATCACACCTTAACCAAAACAATCGGTTGTCAATTTCATCATGGGGTTATATGGTATAATGAGGATCATGCCACGGAATGAGAGTATTTGTTATATATTTATATATATAGCATGGCACTATTCAAAACAAGGCATTTTTTTATCCTAGTTTGACCCCCACCAGTCATGCATATTTGTCATTGACAAGTCTTCTACTAAATGGCGTTAAGTACCACATATAGGCTAGGGATGGCAATGAGGCGGGTTCAACGCATAACCCTCCCCACCACTATTGGTAAAGGTCTAGATCACACCATTCGTGACCTAAGGATGGCGTTCTGGACCGTACAAGGCGAATCTGCAATCTGAGTGTGAGTGTCCCAAATCTATGGATTGGGACAAATGTTTTTGTTCATATCTCCTTTATTAGTTGTTTTTTTGAAAATGAGAATATGTATGAAATTGGGTTGATAGATATCCATTTGAACTATATCATCCAATTTTATATGATGCAATTTAGGTATTTTTTGTGTTATGTCGTTTCTCTTATATATGTGGTTGAGCATAAGAATGGAAATTGAAATGTCTTTGTAGAGGAAGTATAATTTTTTATGTATATATACAGACGCTCTATAGGTGCTACGGGCCACAAGTTATTTCAGCCAAATCAGTATTTTTTTGAAATGATCTGTTATAGCAAGATGAATCATTCGAAATAATAAGTTACAGAAATTGAAAATTCGGAGTATTTTTTTTAATCAGAATTGATTACAAAAGTACTTTGAAATATCAAATACATCTCTTTCAATCTTTGATAGCTTTATACAAATCTTCTATTCCTAGTTGAGATGCTTGAATAAGCTAAAATCTCTTTCAAGCTGTCACAGTTTTGTGTCATAGCAACCAAATCTGCTGATGAAGCTTGAGAAAAGAAAACACAAGTTCGGTCATCCTCTTCAAATCCATCTTTCGTTCTTCATGGACGTTAAGTGCCAGGGTTGTTTTAACATAAAGATCGATGACCACCTTTTGAGTTGATTTTGCAAGTACGATTGATTGCAACAATCTTATACCAAAAGCTCCAATTCATAAGAACGTCATACTTGTTGCAATTGACAAAATGACGCATGTACGATCGGTTCTTCAGTTTAGGCGAACGGTTAGGATATTCCTGAACCTCAAAATGCCTTATCCAGCACAAATCGGTCATATCAAGTGATCAACAGCATAATCGTGCTAAATGTGTCTTATTCACCAATTCGATTTTGAAACACATTTGAGCAAGGTAAGTTGAATTCTTGAAACTCTTTGTATTTATATATAAAGGTCATTTACTAAATGACAAATGCTTAAAAATAGCATAAGTATAAGTGCTACGTGATTATCAGAGATATGTATAGGAAATTGCCTCTGATTAGTAGTTCATTTACAATGTGGATAAACATCACATTCTAAATGCAGGGGGCTAACGACGATGAGCCAATTTAAAAATTGATTCAATCCAATCCTAATGTCAATTGAATAATTACACATGCAAAGACTTTATAAATTAGAATTTTGAATATTGTCAGAAAACTATATTTCAAAAAGCCCATCTCTGGAGAATCATTTCGAAATTAATAGTATGTTTTGAAGTTATACTTAAAATTGACTTCAAATCATATTCTCGAAGGAAAACCTTCGAAACATTCAATTATAATAGCATGAAAGCATTTATAGGTTAGTCACCTTGAGAGACCCAATTCGTCATCATAAGTATTATATTGTCCCATATGGGAAGTTATCAGTATAATGCTATTTCGAGATTATATTTCAAAATAGTTCTTTTTATGTATTTTGAGAAGACATCTTGAAATGACCATTTTATTATCCCAAAATTATTAATATTCTGAAACACCTTTTTGGGATAATTATATTAATGACTCGAAGTCGAAGTCATTCACCTAAAACATTAGAGGAAATAAACATTAGACTTTCAGGAATGGAGGGTCAAAGAGATAAGTTCTATCAAGATTCTAAAAGATCTTGTAGCATTAAAAGAATTGAATCAACACAGAACAGTAATGCATCATTACTTTTATAAAGTTATATTCATTAACTAATCCGAGCAATTTGAAAGCATTTATTGAAACGTTGTATATTGAATTACGCATTTTGGATATTGAATATTCAAATCAAAACACCTGTTCAATCAAGCGTTTCAATCTATTCATGAAACGTTGTAAAACGGTTGGATGATGAGTCTGAGGCTATAAAAGGTGAGTGAGGCATCAGAAAGAGGGATTGGATATCTGAGCATTTTGACATCCTCTGAAAATTGCAGAGCCTTTGTCTTAGAGATCTTCTTTTCTGAAATCAAGAAGTTTTGTGTTGTCTTTCTGAACATTTCTGACTGATCTTACCCATTTCTCTATTTGTTTAAACTTCAACAAAAGGAAACATTTCGTTAGAACGTTCTTTATTTGATTTAGGCCAACGAAAGCAAGTGTTCGAATCCTTGTTATTCAAACCTTCTTAGTAAATTAATATTTTTAGTCATTTACCGATTTGTACATCACTAATACTAAACATAAAAAAATAATTTATCCATGGTTACTTGGAGTTGTGATCGGTACGTTACAGTTAGTATGTTGGTTTGTAAGCTTCTCCCCATGTGTATTTGATGTTTTATGAAAACAAGTTTTACAAACTTATTATCTTTCCCTAAAATGGATTACATTCTGGGTGTAAATCCAAAAGATATGTCGTACATGGCTAGACTGTGACTAAGCTTTTGGGATCGATACCACACGATCAGTTGTTGATCCAGGTTTCTTACTCGTTCGCGGGATTGCTTCTATGTGTGATTGAGCTCCTGCTGTTCGTGGTTTGAATTGGTGTAAAAGAAAGATCCTTTTTGTGTTTTGTTTTCCATTATCTTATATAGGTATTGATTTGATTAGTTTGGAAAAGTGAAAAAACAAATAAAGGTTCTAAATAATGTAAATATTTAGACATTAGTGGCCTGCTTTTCATATAAAAGGAATCTTAAGGTGGTGTGAAGAGAAGATAAATTCTCACCCATGTAGCTGGTGAATAAAATAAAGCAAGTGTAATGTAGACATGATTTCGTTGGATCAATTGTTTGGATTGTTTATCTATTTCCCTTTTTTCTAACACCAATTATAATAATCTAAATATTTATTTATTTTTAAATTAAATAACCTTTATGACGGGAGAAAAATTGCCACTAAATCCAACTTATTTTATTGACGGTTAAAAAACCGCCGGAAAAAACGTTGCTAAAGGCTATTGCGACCCCATTTTTGCTGACGCGTGGAAAACCGTCACACTGAACATTAGCGGCGGTGTTTTAGGATTTATCGGCAGTTTTTGACTGACGAAAGATTGCCAGTAAAAGTCAATTTTTTGTAGTGATTATACTCTTAGACTTCACAAGATTACCATATCTTTCCCAGAAGAAGACATGATGGCTCCTTCTAAAGACTAGGCCTTTGTATCTAAATGCTACACTTCAGGGTGTTGACATTCGGAGGGCCCTTGTTGATAATGGATCTTTAGTGAACCTTCTACCTCTTCGCATATTGGAGGCAATGGGAGTCTCGAAGGACATGATCATTCTAGAGAAATCTGGATTTTGGGATTCAATACTCAATGGCAACAGACTCTTGGGCACATCACGCTCGAAATCTAGGTTGGACCCTTCAAGTTTCTTACATTATGCCATCTCATTGATGATATGACTTTATTTCATATATTATTGGGAAGACCTTGGATTCAACATACTAGATCAGTTCCCTCTTCTTATCATCAATGCCTCTAAGGTATTTAAAATGGGTAGGTAGTTCAAGTGGTAGCTAATCTCTACCCTTTTGATGAGTCTGAAACTTACTTTGCTAAGACTGCTCATTATGATGGCTTCGCCCCTGAGGGTGAATGTCAAGTTGCTAGACTGAAGGGGAAGACACTCCCTTTGTGGACATTGTTGAGTCCTGCTACGGACCCTTCTATTTCTATTCTTGGTCCATCATGTGTTTCTTACAACAACAAGAAATCCTCGAAGGCGAGATGCATTCGAGTAGACTTCCCGGATGAGAGGTTTGTATATAGATTATGCAATCACAAGGGGCTCGATGCGCTGATACATCACAACGTCCCCCTGAAGCCTTGTTGACAGAGGCTTCACAATCCAAACTTGAAGAAGCTCCATAACACCTACAATATGGTTTTAAAGTGTTCAAGAAGAGTTGGACGAATTCAACCTTGGAGATGGCCTAGATGATAAAAGACCTATTATGATTTGTGCCAGTCTTGGTCCTGTATAGAGGAAACCCTTCATATCATTGCTCAAACAGTACAAAGATATTTTTTCCTGGAAGTATGAAGAGATAACAGGTCTTCCCTCAACTTGTAACTCATAAGCTTCATGTCTCATTCGAAGTACACCCTATCAAGCAAGCTACTCAAAACTTTAGACCAGATATTGAATTATAAATCAAGCTCAAAATTGAGAAGCTGTTAGAAGAAGGATTTATCAAGCCCATTCAACACCACTCTTGGTTAGCAAATATTGTCCCTGTGAAGAAAAAGAGTGAAAAAATTCATTGTTGTGTTGACTTTCGAGATTTAAATAAAGTCTGCCCAAAAGATGATTTTCCCTTTCCAAAAATGGATATTCTTGTTGATGTTGCCGCCGGAAAGGAGATGTTGAGTTCTATCTTGAATAGAACATATTAATTTGATATAATATTCTGGTGTTTCGATTTAATACTCCCAATATATATATATATAAATATGGTTATTCGAATTGCTTAAAATCTATCTATGAATAAATCCTTAATTGTTTAAGGTTTATTCTGAATAGATCCTAAAAATACTTCGTCTAGGACTCATCTTATGTAGAGCCTCAGAGTTTTAAATGCTTTGAAGACTATATTGATTCGAGATAATTCTCACACCATAAGTGAGCACTCGAAATAATGATACTTGTCTGAAGTCAATCTCAAGTAGAGCTTCAAAATATTTTCTCTAAGGTCCATCTCATGTAGATCCTTAGAATGTATATAATTTCGAGTTGATTCTCTCATGTATGTGAGCGCTCGAATATCTAAGGTCATCTTGTGTAGATACTTAGAATGTTTATATGATTTGATTCGAGATAATACTCCCAACATATGTGGCAAAATACTTCAACACATGTGGGCGCTCGAATGTCTGGGGTCCATCTCAAGTAGATCCTCATAATACTTGTTTGATTCGAGATACTACTCCCAACATATGTGGCAAAATACTCCAACATATATGGGCGCTCAAATATCTGAGGTCCATCTCAAGTGGATCCTCAGGATACTGATGTATTTCGAAATAATTCTTCTACCATATTTGAACAAATATTCTCAACAAATGTGATTATTCACTGGGATCCATCTCAAGTAGATCTTCAGAATATACTTGGTCTAAGGTCCTTTTCATATAAAACATTAGAATATTTATATATTTGAAATAGTATTCAATATACTTGAAATCTATCTGAAGTAGAGTTTCAAGATTTCTAATAACGACGTTCGAATAATTTTTTCTGTTACATGGTGCCAAGTGGCATACTCTAACTGAATCAATTTGATTTTGAAATCAAATATCATCATTAGTTTTCTGCGTCAATCACGTGCTGATTAGATGCGTTGTAAGCATATCATTAGGAAATAAATGCATTATGGGCACTACAGTGAACCGTCACTGCAACCTTTCGTGTTTAGACCTTAATGCATTAAATGTTGCGCCGACGTGTCATTCCAGTATTGTTTCAGATATGCAATGCATGGAAACCAGAGAAAACGTCGTTTAGGATTTCCTATTTTGCTAATCATTTCAAAATTCAAATGCGTATAAGTGAGAAGATCTGTAAATATTAACTTACTTTGCTTCGATTCTGCTTTCCCTTTTCTTTCGCAGCTTCAAGCTTTTGATTTCGAAATCTTTTGATTTCGAAATCTTTAGATTTCTTGCTTCCTTTGTTTCAAAATGTCTCCCAAGAGAAAACCTGTCAAAAATGGCTTCCACCCTCCATCCCTTTGAAGAGGCTTCCAATGAAAGCATGGAGCCTGGTGATGAGTTATTTTGAGATCCTTCCCATGGCTGGATTCCATCTTCCAAGCATGATCCATACCTACTATCTCCTTATCCTAATAGCAACTTAGTTAAGGATAATCTTAGCCGTTTTCGACTAATTCCTTATTTTAAGGTTTCTCGGAATGGCTATCCCCTTTCTGCGGTCTGCTTCAAGTCTCACTTCGGTATGCCAGCTACTTGGGGTTCCTGGTGTAAGAGTATTATTTCAACTCCTGTTTATGCAAACAGGTTGAAGACTGTCGGTATTTATAACGCTGTTCGAGCTTCAATGTCGTAAATTTCTCGCAATAATGAAGGGTTGAAGTCTTTCCTTCGCCGTTGGAATCCACAGACTCATACTTTCGTTACATCCTTTGGAGAAATTACTCTAACTCTTGAAGATGTCCGGGCTCTATATAGTCTGCATGTTATTGGTGATATTCACCCTGGTGATTTATCCTTATCTTGTGAAGAACTCGAGATTGAGAAAGCCCTGGTTGAAGGTTTAGAGCATTTAATGAAGAAAGCTACTATGAAGAAAACCCATTCATCTTCTGGAGATAAGGGTTCTCGAAAGAACATAGCGGGATGGATTCGCTATTTCTGAAGGGAAGAGTATGTTAAGGTAAGTCAAAAATCATTTCCATAGTGATGGGTACTGGTCGAAATGGCCCTATTTATTTTGAAGCTTTCCTTTCTCTTTGGCTTTCCCACTTCATTCTTCCCAGCTTTCCTTCTGATAAGATTAACAAGAAAGTTTTTCCATTAGCCATTAAGTTAGCTTAGGGTTTCGAAGTCCCCTTAGCTCCTCTTTTTCTTGGCAATCTATATGAAAGTCTTAATCTTTTGTCGCTGATCAAGCTCGGTCTAGAGGTGCCTAATCGAGTAAGTTGTTGACACTGCTTTCCTTCAAGTTTTTCTTTGGGAGCATTACCCGAAATACGCTCCAGATGAGATTTATCCAAACACTGTGATTTTGGATACCAGTTGTGATCATCCCCGGGTCGGGTGGACCCTAGGTTGATCGGGTTATGAAGTCGCCACCATCCAATGGGTCAGGGTGTGGATGGTCAC
>JAUPMG010132167.1:0-11464 GCA_031762675.1 Pachysandra terminalis
CTGCATTCACTCCCCTTCCTCAGTTATTACAATCCCTCCTTCCTTCTAGCCCTTCTCTTTGTCTTCTCCACAGGTAAACGATTGACAAGGAACGCTCTTGACAGAACGGCTGCGCTACGGTTTAGGCTGTCTTGAGACAAACTTCCTACCATATTCTCTGGTTGATGATTGTAATTGGTTCCTTCTAATACATTTATCATTTTACAAATCCATCATCACCAGTATCAATTTATTCGTTTCTATCTTTATGTTGTTATATTTTTTAGACGATTTTAACCTTTAAATTGTAGAAAAGATTTGCCAATCTTTATTCGTCAAACACTTTTTTTTTGCCGTCCTAAGCCTCAAAGGAGTGCAGCTACGAAGGAGACCCGTGAGCCTGGCGTTGAGGCAACTTAAGCGACACATGACCATAGTGTTTGAACTTGGACTTGGATCGGGGGTCGTCCCGGTCTAAGACCGACGATCCAACTTTGGATCGGACGATCTAGAACGATCCATAAAAAAAAACAAAAAAAAAAAATGTTACAAGGGGTTCCACTTCTATTTCTCTTCATTTTTTTTCTTCTTCTTCCCTGTTTCTCTGCAAACCAGACCAGATCAGCAACAACTTGCCTTCTTCAAATTCTGAAAAGGTGGTGAAAAAAAGAAGCATGGAAGAAATGGTGAAAAAAAAGAAGCTGAGATGACGATTTCAGCTTGGGTACTCAACTCCATCTGTGTCAAATATTCAGCTTGCTTCCTTGAAGCTTTCAGTTTCTGATCAGGTCTTGAAGCTCCCATATGACATCTTAATCAAACCATAACATGAAAAGATAAGAAGTAAGTACAAAGAAAGTCGAGATTGAACGGCGAGATCGATAACTATGTCAAAAAACAAACACTAACAGATTACAAAGAAATGGTTGGATTTGAGAGACATTAGGTTGGTTCTTCTTCGTCTTCTTCTTTTCTTCTTCTTCCTTTTTTCGTCTTCTTCTAATTCAATCCCGTCACCTATTTGACAAAACGCTTCAGAATCATGTATTCGACGAAATGCTAATTTGGATTTCAAATTAATAAAAAAAAAAATTCAAAACTCCAACTCGATCCGACTCGAACGATCCGGATGGCCGATCCCAAGTTGGATCACCCGATCCGTCTCAGAATCAGACCGAGTCAAAAAATTTACTTTTAATATCAGATCGGTTCTGACCCGAAAATTATTCCGGACGATCCCTTACACTGTGTACATGACGTCCTTAACCGGAAGCAAAACCGTCGAGCAAGCTCTCATTAATGGTAAAAGGTGGTTTCGAACCCAGGTCTTAGGGACGATACCCAAAACGTTACCACTGTCTCAAGTGACACCGTCAATATATTCGTCAAACACGTGAGCCCTTTAACTTCTAATTCTACCAAGTCTTTATTTTTTTTTTTATCTATGTTTACCCTGATTTACACTAAAGTATTTGCTTCAGGTTTGTTTGTCTTTGTCAACATGTGTGTTCTGCAGATGCAACATGTGACGTATTGTGTTGTTACTTTGTCCCTCATTTTAATGTGTCTGTCCTTAAGATTACTTTTTTTTATGCATTTTAATACCACTTTCGAAAAAAATTTCTACCTTGCTACTTTGTCCCTCAATTTCTGCTTACCATTTTCTACCGTTATCGTGTTGCTTTTTCACCCATTTTTACCCTCTACTTTATCTTTGAGACTTTCCATTTCTACTTTTTTTTCACCCATTTTAACCCTTCACTTAAAAAAAAAAAAAGGGCAAATTACACTTTGACCTAATGAGGTTTCGACCACGTGTACTTAGACCTCTTGAAGTTTGTTAAACTACAATTATCCCTTTTTATATGAAACTTGGGAGGGTCATGAATTGATTTATCTCTAATAAAATATAAAATTATTTCTCTCAAATACATCACTCTCATCATATAAAAAGAGGATAATTGTAGTTTAATAAAATTCAGAGTCTAAGTGCAAGTGGTCGAAACCTCAAGAGGTCAAATTATAATTTGCCCAAAAAACAGTTCACAAAACTCATACCCTCATAGATCAGGAAATGAGATTAGGCCATTAGAAATGACTAAAATATTATGTCCAAAATATCAAAACAATAAAATTAAAAATATATGAACCTCAAAAAACAGTTCACAAAACTAATGTATAGAAACCAAACCCGAACAGAACCAAAGTCAAAAACTAATGTATAGAAACCTAACCCGAGCAGAACCAAAGTCAGTTTAAGCTGCGTTTGCCCCAATTTGTGCTTTTAGATAAGCACTCATTAGATAAGTGACTCACTCAATGAAAACACTTGGGCTGCGTTTGCCTCGACTTATATAAGTGCTCATTTAAGCTAATAACTTATTAAAGCACTTTCTAAAATTAAAAGTGTGTTGGTAACACCTAATGGGTAAGTGCTTACTCATAAGCAGTAGAGGAAGGCTACCAATAAGTAGAAGCTGTTGAGAATAGCTTCTCTTATCACTTAGGCAAGAAGCTATTTCTAAACTTTAGTAATATTTTCATAATACTTATTTTACCCCTAAACTTTCATAAGCACTTAAATAAATGTTATTTTTAAACTTTAGTAATATTTTTATAACACTTATTTTACCTCTAAACTTTCATAAGCACTTAAATAAATATATTTGCCAAACACTATTTTCTTCAAATAAACAGTTTGTTGTTGTTGTGGGTATATGCTCCCATTGAGCCACTTATCCAATGAGTGCATATCCAAATGCACAAGCCGAGCCAAACACAGCCTTATCCACAGGCAACAATAAGTAAGCGCTACTTGAAGAAACTAGCGTTTTAAGTACTTATAAAAGTTTAGGGGGAAAATGGATATTATAAAAATATTATTAAAGTTTAGAAATAACTTTCAGCATAAGTGATAAGAGAAACTGTTCTCACCACTACTCCTCATGATGGGTAGCCTTCCTCTGTTACTTATAAGTAAACACTTACCCATTAAGTGTTACGAAACACACACTTAATTTTAAAAAGTGCTTTAATAAACTATAATAAGCCGAGCCACATTCAATATTCAATTAAACCAACCCAAGTTCCAAATTACAACTTTTTTTTTTGGTGGAACGTTCCAAATTAGAACTGCAAGGTCGGTTTTGGATGGAAGTGTCACATCTCTTGTCTAGCATGACTTCAACCTCTCCCTTCTGTTTTTTAACAAAAAATAAGTTTAACCTTATCAGACCCATCACTGTTACATATAATTCTTAGGAATTCTGATACTTACCAAATAAACAATGGTAGGATAGATAAATAAAGTCAACCGCCATCGTCCTCCTGGACACCAAAAGCTGATCCTTCGTGGTCAACATACGTGTGCTAATGAATGACTTCTGCCTCAAATATCATCTAGATCAGTTTTTTTTTTTAATACATGAACGATTGAAATTTGCCAAAACAATCTTTCCCTTCATCAAAAGAAAACATATCATCTTGGTAAGGTTGGTAACAAGTTTGTGAGGAAATGTTTACCAGAAGCAACCTGTGGATCTTCTTCCTTTCTGTTGTGCTTCTGTTCTGATCGTCCTCCTGGACACCAACTATTCAGTTTTGCGAGTGTATCAGCAGCTACTGCTAACTTCTCTGATGCAAATAAGCTTGGACAGGGTGGTTTTGGACCTGTTCACAAACCACTTCTGATATGACAAATAAGTATGAATGCCAAATTTGTTTCTTATGGATTAAAATACTCTTAACAAAATCTAAAAAACAATTCCTTACAGGGTAGATTACTCCAGGGACATGAAGTAGCAGTGAAGAGGCTTTCAAGACAATCTGGACAAGGACTCGTTGAGTTTAGAAATGAGATGATACTAATTGCACAGTTACAACATAGGAATCTTGTTAGACTTCTCGGATGCTGCATGGAACGAGACGAAAAGATATTGATCTATGAGTATATGCCCAACAATAGCCTGGATTCTTTACTCTTTGGTTTGTAGTTCTTCATGCTAGAAAATTTATTTCCATTTCTTTCCTCTTTATTAAACTTACATACCCAAAGTACTTCTTATCGTTTATGATAAAATATTGGAAACTTCTTGGTTATATAAGCGGAATAATTTTTTTTGACAGATCCGGAGAAAAGAAAAACTTTAGATTGGGAAAGACGGATTAACATTATCACAGGGATTGCTCAAGGTCTTCTCTATCTCCACCAGTATTCCAGATTAAGGATCATTCACAGAGATCTGAAAGCTAGTAACATTCTATTGGATAGTGATACGAACCCCAAAATATCAGATTTTGGTATGGCAAGAATTTTTGGAAGCAATGATTCCCAAGCAAACACAAATAGGATTGTGGGAACTTAGTAAGTAGATATGAAATTGTTAAAGTAACTTGTTCAGACGCAAAGTTGCTTGTGTCCATGCATTGCAATATTTGTTGCAATAACTGACATAATTCCTTTCATGCTGAAATGCAGTGGTTATATGTCTCCTGCGTATGCCATGAAAGGCCGTTTCTCAATCAAATCAGATGTCTTTAGCTTTGGAGTATTGATGCTAGAGATTCTGAGTGGAAAGAAGAACACTGATTTCTATCATCATGACTCTCTCAATCTTCAAGGATATGTGAGTGACTGAAATAAATTAATCATACTCAAGCCTATTATGCAATTTAATTACATTATTGTTGTGATTTTGTATTGTCACAGGCATGGATGATGTGGAAAAGTGGTAGCGGGTTGGAGTTGATGGATCCAATATTGCTTGATCCACCTTCAACATCTCAAATATGGCGATACATTCAAGTTGCACTTTTGTGTGTCCAAGAAAGCCCAACTGATAGACCCACTATGTCTCAAGTTTTCTCAATGTTTAGCAGTGAATCTGCAACTCTACCTTCACCTAAAGAGCCAGCCTTTTCAATTGGAAGAAGTGAATCTGATGCAAATTCGCAAAACAGCAAGTCAAGAAAATTTTCATCGAACGAGATAACAGTTTCCTTGGAAGCTCGTTAAATTCTCCTGTTTTTTTTTTTTTTTTTCTTGGGAAGCCTGTTAATATTTCAGATTTTCATGAAGATATGTTTCTAATTCAAACTTATGAAGAATTTCACGGATATATATATTATATATATTTTAATTCAGCCTTGTAGTCTTCATTCTAGTTCAGGCTTACATTTTTTACTTTGTATTTGTAGTTTGGCTTTCTGTAAAGCAAGTGCAGATAGATTCATGGCTTTGGATCTCTGGGATGAAGATTTAAAACGATTCATGCAACCTTGAATAGCCACAAGAGAAGGGAAGTTTCCATCCATTATATGTCTCTTAGTTCAAGGCCTGCAGCCAACGTATCAGCTAACTTTATTGAACCTGTTGATCCAACTCACATCCCCCTTGAATATGTCTCTTAGTATTCCTGCAATTTTCCATGTAGTGTCTAGGAAAATAGACTGTAGAAATGAGATTCAGAAAAGAAAAAAAAAAAAAAAAGGCTGGTAATGTAGGACCAGGGCTTCAGACTTCACTGGAGTTGGTTGAATAAGATGGGCATCCCCCATAAATATCCATGTGCAGTTACGGATACATGGCTAACATTTAAGTCATTGTAATTACTGTAATTCACTCCTATTATAGTTAATTTGTAGATAGATAACAAATATCCTACCATAAAATATAAAGTCTATATTAAAATTGAATACCTTGAACCAATTGTGTCAAATCAACATCTACTGATTAAAATATGAAAAAATGAAAAAATATAATAAAAAAGATGAACTGAAATTTGGAATTGGCATCAATGGTTTCTATAATATGCCAACCAATTTTCAAGCAATAAAGATAAGGTTGACAACGTGCATCACAATAGTTTAAAAATGTTTGCAATTTAGAAACTTCTGTAACCATTGGAAAAAACAAAAGCAATCAATCCTTTGATAGAGATTGAGTTTTGTAGTGTAGTCAAACCAGAAATTTTCTTGGAGATCAATTTATTCAGAGTGAGATGTGCACAGAGGTATGTGAAAGTCGAACATAATTATTTCTAGGAATGTATAAAGATTAGCAAAGAAATTCTTACCTTGCCCATGGACTGCCCATCCCACTGCAACAAAGAGCAGACCCGAGTTCCAATTCCAATAAGTATTATGGAAAAGCCCTCTTTCCTTCCACAGCAGTAGCATTTCCTAGTTTGGTGCCACTGAGCTTCCCCTCCCTGAGCACCCTAGAATTATTTTGTTATAATGAGGCATCATGAGCTCCTTTTTCTTCGTAACAAATGCCACATAAACTAGAGATTCTCTAGGTACTGCAGAAAGCCAGCACTGTAAGGATCCTTGTATACGGTTGGATGGGCTTCCGGTTGGCATGAACATGCTACATATAATTTCCTTGTCCGGAGGGAGGCCACTTTTTGCCATAGATGCAGATCAGAGAATAAGGTCAACATTATGGTCCAATGATAACTGGCTTATGACAAACAAGATGGACACTTAATTAGAGATTGACATGAAAACCAATAATTCATGGAAGAAAGAAGAAAAGATTGTTCACTTGAAAGCCAAACCATTTTATTCAGGCATTTAAAGCATGAGAAAAAAAACCTGATCTCAAAACCCATCTCAGCAACTCAAGACATTTGGTTGCCTTGAACATTGTTAAAAAAAAAGAATAATCTTACCAAAATTGTTAGATACCATTGTATAAATTAATCTAAGTTCTAGTGAATATAAGATTAACTAATGTTATCTAATAAAAACCAAGATAATAACACAAGCAATTTTAACGAGGTTCGGTATACACTTACTCTTCGGGACCACGTCTAAATGATGAACAATCCACTAAAGTAAAAGAGATTACATATACCAATTTGGTCTTACACAAATTAAAGACTCCCTCTTGAATTCTGTCGCCATTGTGTAGAATCAACTCCAGGGAATTGTTCAGCGAGCTCCTCTCGACTTATGCATGCATGATTGAACTCTCTTCAATCTGCAGCGACCTTCTCCTGAAGACTCAAAGTTCTTCTCCCGAAGAACTGTAATGCATGATTGAACTCCCTTCAATCTGCAGCCGCCTTCTCCCGAAGACTCAAAGTTCTTCTCCCGAAGAACTGTCAAACAAATGATAATATGATCCTCTTGAATATCTTGGAGAGTTAACCTTCTTCACGTAGCTTGATGTCTACTATATAATGAAGGTAACAAATCTTCTCCAGAATCTCGAATTACTAATTGTTGCAACACTTGTTGTAACACTTTGTTGCAGTAGATCACCAACGTGAGATTTGAAATTAGATCACAATCTATTCAAAATCTCATGCAAATCTTTTTTATCTCAATCAAGAATCTTCTCAGAATATTTCATTATAGATATTCCCCTCTTGCCATTGATTAGCAACAATATTATGACGAAATCCTTGTGTGGTTGATCTCTTGCTTAAATCAAATATTTACCAGAATATTTCTGCTATCACAGATTTGCAGGATCTTGTAAGATTTAGAAACTATCTTCACCAGAGGCCAGTTGTACCACAATCTTTATATGCCATCTGAAGACTTCTTATTTTAGTCTCTAGAATATTTACACACCAGTTGTAAATATTCTTTAGAGAATCTTGCCTAAAAAATAGCAACTGATTAGAACGAGATCTAAGCATATACATGTGATTTTAGCAGTTAACTAATTTGAAATTTGAAGCATTCTAAACACGGCCAATTATGGAATGAGTTTAGATTATGTGCGTTATTTGCCAAGAATGCCAATAATCACACATGAGATCTAACAAAAATGTTAGATATGAAGTTATTCATTACAAATGAAAAAAAAAAGGGCAGGCATGAAGTAGTGCCTGTGGTTCCTATGGTACATGATGCTGTTGAAATATTAATCTAAATTGCTCAACGTGTAGGGCCCTTCTATGAAAATTTTAGGCCAAAAATCAACTCAATTAGATATCAATAGATACTTGAAAAATCAATAACTCTTCGATGGCTACAAATACGAGCAATAGTCTTTACGAAGTGGTATATTAATTGATATTTAAAATCAACCAAGCAAGCAGATTGTTTTTCTACAGTATGCCATATACATGAGTCCTACTTATTGCACAATTGAAATTTGATCAATCATACAACAATTTCCTAATACAAACCAGCTACTACTACTACAACTACTTCAAGTAGTAAAGGACTACCTCAGCTTTCCCAAGGAAAAAAAATAAAAAATAAAAAACAGGGTATTGCAAGACCAAAACTGACCCCAGAAGTTTTTATTGAACTATAAAGAAAGGAGAGTTCACGATACATCAATTTGGTCTTACACAAATCAAAGACTCCCTCTTGAATTCTATCACCATTGTGCAGAATCTACTCCAGGAAATTATTCAGCGAGCTCCCCTCGACTTATGCATGCATGATTGAACTCCCTTAATCTGCAGCCGCCTTCTCCCGAAGACACAAAGTTCTTCTCCCGAAGAACTATCAAACAAATAATAATATGATACTCTTGAATCTCTTGGAGAGTCACCTTCTTCAAGTAGCTTGATGTGTATTTATAATGAAGGTAGAAAATCTTCTCCAAATCTTGGATTTCTAACTATTGCAACAACTTGTTTTAACGCCTTTTTCAACGTATCACAAACGTGAGATTTGACATATGTACAGGTTAGATCACAATCTCTTCAAAATCCCATACAAATCTTTTTGATTTTAATCAAGAGTCTTCACAGAATATTCCATTACAGATAACCACATCTAACCATTGATTAGCAACAATATTAAGAAGAAATGCTTGTGTGGTTGATCTCTTGCTTAAACCAGAATATTTCCCAGAATATTTCCTTCAACACAATAACTGTTCAGATTTGCGAGATCTTCAGAGATTAGAAGCTATCGCTCCAGTGACCAGCAGTACTATCTCCCATATCTCACACAATCTCTTTACGCAATCTGCATGCTCCTTGTTTTAGTCTCTAGAATATTTACACACCAGTTGTAAATATTCTTTAGAGAATCTTGCCTAAAAAATAGCAACAAATTAGAAAGAGATCTGAGCATATTCACATGATTTTAGCAGTTAACTAATTTGAAAATAGAAACATTCTGGACAAGGCCAATTTTGGAATTAGTTTAGACTATGTGTGTTATTTGCCAAGAATGCCAATATTCACATGCGAGTTCTAACAATCTCCCCCTTTTGCTAAATTCCTGTGGGAATCTTTCGAACCTCTGTCGTGTGCAAAAATCTCTTCTTTGCAATAAACCTCTTAATACATGTAGGATTCTTCTTAAAAGATTGAATCAATTTCTCAGAAGAATCTGAGGAAGAAGAAGAGTTGCAGCAAAACGGGAATCAACATGCGATTTCGGCAGAGAAGGGTGCATCTCTAACGAAGAAACAGTCCCTCTCTTAATGAATGGTTTAGGATACCAAGAGGGGAATCCTTGGCTTCTGGAAAACAAATCAAGAGAGGGGGTGCCGCAGAAGAAGTAAAATTAGGTGGAGGAGTGCCACTCCGAGAAGAAGTCGATGATGAGTCGATGTCCATACGGGAGCTCTGCGATTTCCTCATGGGTGGAGAGCTTCCAACCATCAATGATCCGGACGAACGTCTAGTGGTAACCATGATTAGACAAAACCAAGAAATTTCTAATAAAACAAATAGGTTAGGGTTCTTGAGAAAAGAAGAATATAAGAAACTTTGAAAAGATTGTGTTTGAATGAAAGAAACCTTTTTAAAGTTTTTAGGTCGAAACCCTAAGCCCCAAAATTTTAACACTTAAGGACTGCAATTGCACAAGATATCTATATTTCAAAAATCAGTTAGTAATAACTGACAGGTGATGTGCCAAACTCCTGTAGCACATGTTGCAACAAATTGAGAACAGGATAGACAAAAATAACATCATACTTTACAAATCAGTAAATTTTTCAACTTCACAAGTTTTAACTTTTAATACTTTAACTAAAAATTCTCAGATTTAGATGTAAATTGATCAGAATTTGGAACCAACTATGTGTGTGTGTGCTCAGCAGATTACATTCTTGAATGATGCCATTTATATTCCCAACCTTCTGAATCAGATCAATTTGTAAGATAAAATTGAAGATTTTTTTTTTCTTCGGTAGCTTTCACTCTTGCACTATGGTAGCTCTTTTTTTAAGGTAGATCATCATCCACATATTAATGATACATAGGCCCAGATTACTCATGGATAACTTCACACAATAGTGTAAGTAGCTTTTTCCGAATCAAACAATTCTTTTGAATAACTACAACAAAACAATATCAAGATTACTCTCAAATTCACTGATCATAGGTTGTACCCTATTCAAGTATCCAGACCAGAATGTGCATGTTGTTGTGCTCAATTAGATTGGTTCTAAATTCAAAATCAACACGCATCAAAGACTCAGTTTATCAGATTAAAGTGTTAAAACTCAAAGATTGTAAACATGACAAACATACCAGATCATGAAATGACATGTAAATTCTAAATTCAAATCCTAAAATGAGTATTTACATCATGCAAAGCCCTAAGGTCTTTCTCAAGGATTCAAATCGCATTGCATTAAGAGCCTTAGTAAAATATCTGAATGTTGTTTCTCTGTTGCAATATGTTCTAGAACAACAGTTCTGTGCTCAACCAACTCTCTAATGAAATGATGGCTTATGTCAATATGCTTAGTCTTAGAGTGTTAAACTGGATTCTTAGAATTATTAATTGCATTAGTGTTGTCACAATAGACAGTTAAGCTATCTTGTACAATACCATAGTCCTTGAGCATTTGTTTCATCCAAATTAATTGGCTACAATAGCTTACGGTTGCAATGTATTCAGCTTCAGCTATGGACAGAGAAATGAAGTTTTGTTTCTTACTGTACCAGGACACCAAATTGTTCCCAAGGTAAAAACACCCTCCAGTGGTGCTTTTCCTGTCATCAGCATTACCTGCCCAGTCAGCATCACTGACTATGTCTTGGTAGTTTACCTTTGGCTTGCCTATGGTACGGATCCCATCATCTAGACTCCCAATTATCTTATCAGTGGGATGATTCTTCTGGATCTGGAAGAGGGTCCTCGAGTAGTTGGATCTGCAATATCAAAATTTTGTAGGTTATGTATCGGAAACGGTTGCAACATCATCATCTGTTGCAGACTCTGCTACAGAATCAGTTGTAACAGTTTCTTTTGTTTCAGAACATGTTGGAATTGTTTCAGAAATCTCATGAACAACAACTTCCTTCTGCATTTTCCGAACTTCAGCTTCCTTCATGAGACTTGTTATAGCTTCCTCTTTGGAGTAATCTTCAAAATCTTTACAGCCATCAACCATAATATTAATGAATTCCATAACAGTTTGGGTTCTCATATTGTAAACCCTGTAGGCCCGACTATTTGTGGAATATCAGAGAAATACTCCCTCATCACTTTTGGCATCAAATTTTCCCAATTGCTCACGGTCATTCAGAATGTAACAAGTACAACC
>JAUPMG010132188.1:0-11464 GCA_031762675.1 Pachysandra terminalis
CCCCCTCCACTTCATCCCAAAGCCCATTCAACATACAATAGGAAGTCCCAATTCACACAGTCGTACGCTTTCTCCATGTCTAGTGTACACACCAACCCCTCACCCCCCTTGTTTTTGTTTCAAGTCCAAGCATTCATTGGCTATCGAAATGCCATCAAGAATTTGTCTACCCATCACAAACACCGACTGTGGTTTAGAAATATCACTTTTGACAGTAGACCCTTCAGCCTAATAGCCAAGATTTTAGAGACATACTTATAGAAACTTCAGATCAAACTAATAGGCCGAAACTCCTTTAGGTGAGAGGCCCCCTCCTTTTTAGGAATCAAAGAAATAAATGTAGCAATCGCAACTTTTCCAAGCTAGCCATATTTCCAAAACTCACCAACAGCCGCAATCAAATCCACTCTTATAATATGCCAACACCTCTTATAAAATGCCATTGTGAATCCATCTAGACCCGGTGCTTTGTCCCCCTCAAAACAGTCCACCACGCCCTTAATCTCCTCCTCCGTAATCCCCCTTTCCAACAAATCACTCTCCTTCGATAACATAGAGAAGGATAACCCGTCCTCATTAGGCCGATAAGGAGCTGGTTCGGAGAACAGCGTAGCATAATAGTTCACTTCATCTTTGATTCCTTTCTCATCATCAATTAGCCTCCCCTCCACCTCAAGCTTTTTCCTAATCGTTAAATCTAACTATATTAAAATGTTTTAAGTCTAATATCTGTACATTGTGTTTGTATCTATACAAACAATCAATCAACCCCAAAACACAAGAACTAGGCCCTATATCCGAGTATCTCATTTCATTCCCCATTTACAGTCAAATTCAGAATGATTAATGCCCCCAAATTATGTATATATAAATGTCCAAAAAAAGAGTAGTGAGATGGTATTGTCAATCAGATTTTGATCATCCTTTTCCAGCCCTTCAAATTTTCTCTGATTTCTCTCACACCATACAATCCAAGAAATTGCTGCTGGACATAAAATTCCACAAAACGCAGCTTCTTCTCCTTCCCCTCCTTTTTTTCCTCCAGCTCCAGCTAGTTAATCCTTCCTTGAATTGATTGTGCATAACTCAATCTAAACTGAATCTTTTAATGATAGAGTTCCAAATCTTCCTGGTCACCTCGCAGTGAAGTAGCAGATGCGAAACAGTCTCCTCCTCCTTTTTACAAAGGCAGCACCTAGACACCATTGACCATCCTCTCCTCTTAAGATTATCGCACATTAGGATTCTATTAAGAACTGCTGACCATAAAAAGAAAGAAACCTTAGAAGGGATTCCAGCGAACCAAATTAACCTCCAAGGGCCTTCCTCTCTTCCTCGGACATAGCTATGTACATGGATTTCACCAAAAAAACACCTTCCTCTCCTCATTTCCACTCTCTAGCGTCTTCGCCTTCTCTTACCTTACTCTACTACCTCCGTCAGGTTTGCCACCTCTTCCACTTCCCAATCATAGATAGTCCTTCTTAGCTTAAGATTCCACTCCCTCCCCCTGCTACCAATTATTAAGTGATCCTTCACCCAATCTTCTAGGTTTAACGCAATGGCAGCCACCCCAAGAAACCTTATAATAAAGATTCTTCACCTCAAGCATACTAGTATGATTTGTCCTATTACAAGCACAAGCAATTTATTGGGAAAACATTGTGTTTCTATCCCCACTCTTAAGCCAAAGGGCCCTAGACTTTTGGCACCAACTAATCTCTTCTAACCATGCAATTTTTTTCAGATCAATTTTGAGGCTCTCCCTTTCACTCCATTCTTGATTTGATAAACCCCCACTCTCTTCCTTCACATTCCACCCATTGATAGCTTCGAGAAGAACTTCCAACTTTACATTAACTCTCCCAAAAACCTCCTTATTCCACTTAATTTCAGATTTTAGAGCTTTAAGTTTCCGACTGAAAATATGAATCAGAGACGCCACAGCACCGAAACCGCTCCACCACTTCTCTGCAAAGGGAACAAGTCTCTGATCTTCCAACCACATATTTTTTAATCTATACGGAGCAGAACTTGACCAAGCGTTAGAGCATTACAACAAAATCAGGGAATGATCAGATATCACTCTAGGAAGAACCGAAGCTTGGTTCGAATAAAACTGTCCATCCAGCCCAAAGAAAATAGGAATCTATCAAGTTTGAACATGGAAGTACTATTACACCAAGCAAAATACCCCCCACTTAAATTCACTTCCACTAACTCAATTTTATTAATGAAATCAGAAAAACTCCTCATCGATTTTGAGACTCTGCTACACCCCTTCCTATCCGCAAAAAATCTCACAACATTAAAGTCACGCCCAACACACCATGGAATCCTCCACTTATTTCTGTTCATGTTAAGCTCCTCCCACATTTCCAAGGACAAAGGACCTTCCTTTGGGCCATAAGCATTTGAAAGAAGCCACATCTCATTATTCTCCCTCGACCTAAACACCCCTGATAACAAAAACAGACTCTCATGAACCCAGATCAAATCAAAAACTTTTGTTCTCCAACCAATAGCCAAGCCCCCCGAAGCACCTGATGCCTGATTTGAATTCCACCCAATCCCACTTTCATCCCACACCACTTTGAGCAACTTCTCCTCTAGCCTTCCCAATTTTTTCTCCAATAAAAACACAACATCAAGCTGCCATAATCTTACAAGCCTTTTACTCACAATCCTTTTGTCTTGCGCATGAAGCCCTCTGACATTCCAAGATAGTAATTTTAGCTTCATGATTGCACAGCTTTAAACCCTTCCCCCTTCCTTTTCAAGCGACTTCTGGAGCTAATTGAAGAGGTAGCATCATTTATCTCCCACTTCAATTTCAAAAGCTCCTTAGCCAGATTCTTATTGAAATCACAGTCTGCCTTCCATTGCTGCTCAATGGCCACAAAAAGGGCCAAAGTCTCCCCCTCAAACCCTTCATAGAAGAACCCCGCCAACGATTTGAAATCCATAATCTTCTCCAGAACCCACTCAGACACTTGAGAAGGAGTTGACTTCTAATCTTGGTCATTTCGTATCCCCATACGGCCTCTCCCCTTCTTCCCCTTTCTTCTAGAACCAGAGGCAGCCCAATCCGAAGTATCACTTGATTCACTTGCCTCCACCCCTCCACAATTCACCACCTCACCAGGAAACACGACCCCCAGCAGTTCTGCCTTAACCACCACCACATCATTTGAATCCACCCTCATACCCCTGGCATCCCACAGCTGCTTACCCACCCCAACCTGTTCAGATTCGAGAGCTCCATTCCCCACTACAACCACCAATCCCAAGTCCACAGAATTGTTGATAGCATAGCACACTGGACACCCTTCCCCACTACACCATCAAATCCCGAATCCCATCAGTTCAACCAAGTAGAAGAGTAGATATTGAGTTTTAAATTGATCGGTGCAGCAGACATACCTTGCCACATACGCATATCATCTCCTGCTTTAATATTTTCCATTAAAGTCTCCAACAACACCACAGATGCACCATCGTCCGACAGGCCAACATCTTCGTCTTTGTACATCACAGCTTCCTCCATCGCCACACCAGCTTCGTACAAACGCATAGATAAACGGGTTGCAGTTTTAAAGGGCTTGGTCGAGGTTGACCCGTTTACAAACAGGTTGGGAAATCATGGAACCCAACCCACCAATAAACGGGTTCAACCCGTTTAATTTTAATTTTAAATTAATAAAATTATCAATCATCAACATCACCTATTTAACATTATGTTTTTAATAAATATTGTAAAAAAATCTATTAACATATTTTTAACATATTAAATATAAAAATAGTAAAATACTTATGAGAAAATTAAAATAATTCCAATAAGTAACAATAGTCTATGCGATATGCCAAAAGGACAAATTGCCAATAGGTATTACACCTGCAATAACAATTAAAAGTTGAAAGCTTGAGATGTGAGATGTGGAGAGTGAAGACTTGAAAGTTGAAAGCTTGAACGTAATGCCGTAGAGAGGAAACAAATAGACAAGAAAACCTTAAATTAAAACTCTCTTAACTCTTTCCTTATATCCCTTTGATATATAATACTATTATCATATCTTAGTTGGGGTATATAAGACCCCATTTAAAAAAAAAGGGGGGGAGTCAACCCTAACCCAAACCCAACTAATAAACGAGTCAACCCTAACCCGTTTAATCAGGTTGGGTTCAGACAGGTTGGCGGGTTGGGTCGAAAATTGCCTGAAGCAACTCCCACGCTGCATCAAAACCTCTCGACAAGCGTGAGCTACCAGCGGTACCCCCAAGCCCCACCCACCCCCTTGGGAGAAGGTCAGACTCATCAAAGAGCCAACCCTCCTTAAAATCCTTACTCATCTGTACATGGGTCTTTTTGAACTCCAAGCCCCCAACTTCAACAGGTCGTGATAGGCCTCCTTTAAAGAGAGGACGGCCCATCACACCTACATCCAACGAACTGGATTCATATGAGCCAATCGAGATCTGTGAAGGCTGCTTGAGCTTGAGTGTGCAATGGGCCAACTTACCCAAAGGCCAACTCCTTAACCAAGCCTTTCGTGGCCCCAGATTGATGGGAGGGCCCACACCAATAGGCGGGTCCATGTGACCACATCCCCCATTCAAATTTTGAAAATTCAGTTTCCACCCATTTCCCTTGGCCGAGTTAACTGTAATCCAAGACTCAGCTGACCCATACCCTTAATCTTCAACCTCCGGATCTATTCCTTTATCACTCGAAAAACTTCCAGGTCGAGGTGCCAGAGTTCTAGACAACTTCAGCCCCTCCACACCTCGTGCCCCACCTATTCCCACCGACGCATCGACCACCTCTACCCCCAAAGCCGAACCAATTTTCTCCGTCGGAAGAACGAAATAGCACGGACTAATTTCCAGCCAAATGGTACATCTGAACAGCTCGACCCCTACCTGCACCTCTACATTTTCCAGCAGATCACACCCTTTAATTAAAAGTCTGGCACATTGAACTTCCAACCCATCTTAAGTAGCAAAGTCAGATCTGATAAAGCCCCCACAGAGATCTCAGATTTTACAGAACATTTCCTCATCCCAAAGGTGTAATGGTAGGCCAAGAACTCCAATCCACATAAATTCTTCACTCTGATTGCCTCTAGTATACCCACTGGTTGGACCCCAAACGTCCAAGTAGAGGAAATATGGACCCATTGACCTAGACCCAAACTTCATTACTTTATCAGCCACTTTGATAGAACCGAATTTAAGCAGAAACTTGTCACTAGAGAATTGTTTAACCACAAGATCACTCACTCTCCATTCATTTCTTGCCCATCTCATGACCTCCTCCATCCTTGGTGGTTCCCCCTCAAAACACCCGACGAGACATCAAGATAAGGAGACCCTTCGATACCATAGAGGACGACATAAGGATCCTTTTTCTGGTTTTCGCCGCAGCCCCTCCGAGTAAGACCGCTACAAGTGTTGACGTCAACCCCTCACTAACTCGATCGTGAGATCCCTGACCCGCATCGACCATCAATCAACTCCCTCACTTTGATTCCACTACTAGCTCTGCCGGATTTTCGAACCCTTTAACGGCCCCTTGCAATCTCATCTTCCTGATTCCCTGCATACCGAAGATCATTAAGCATGACTTGATGGTGGCTCCCATTTTGCCCAACCTCCAAATTAGCGTATTGAAGAGAATCCCCCATCCATCCGAGTCTCTACCATTCAGGAAAATCAAAGCCATAGACCCCCAACGTGTAGGAATTTCATACAGCTTCAGAAAACTTCCATGGTTCATTGGTTTTAACTTCGGCCATAAAACCCTTCCCTACTCATAATCTTGTCCAGCTCCCCTGATCCGATCTTCTTCTCCACCAACTTCTGCACTAGATTAACTAGCCACTTGATTTCATCCTCAAAGAGCACCAGTACAAACCTCGCCTTCTTCCTTCGTTTCACTATTCGCAATTGCCGTTCGCCCTCCATTTGCCAGAGATTAAACTCAAACTGCTTACGATCAATCTGAACTAACCACCTTTCCATCTCAATGTTAGCATGGCAGATAAATCTTCTTCTGTTGGGATGAGATTGAAGGGAAGTGTTATGTGCAAATGTTAATCAGTGCCACAACAAATGTATATAATTCAATTCCTTGCATATTACCTCAAAGTCAAACATAGTGATGCTAAGCCTTTCCAACTCATCTGGTACCCATGGGTGCTTATAATCCCAAGATTTAGCAACATATTGACATTATATATATAGGGGTGTGTGTGTGTGTCTGTGTATGCTTGTGTGCATGCAAGCATATGTGTTTGTTTGTACAAATATGTGTGCCTGATCAAAGATTTTTCGACTAAACCAACCACTCCCTCTTGTCGCTCCATGTTTCCTAATTCCATTCTAACTTTCCTCTTCTCTCTCCCATCATTCACACTCCCACCCCAATATCTTTATTAAATTATCATTGTACATTTGTCTCTCAAATAAAAATCTTTTTATTTAAAAATTAGTATTTAATACTTTTTAAGACAAAAATTTAACTTATTATATTCCTCTGTTGTTTTTATATTCTTCTTATTATCATTGTACATTTGTCTCTCAAATAAAAATCTTTTTATTTAAAAATTAGTATTTAATACTTTTTAAGACAAAAATTTAACTTATTATATTCTTCTGTTGTTTATATTCTAAATAATTTTTGCGGTAAAGTGCAGATGCAGGTGGCACCAAGTAATATAAAGTAAAACAAACTAAAGTAAATGCAATAAACTAAAAGTCAAGAATGTATTTGTTACAACAGTTAAATCATGGGTATATATGTCTAGACGGGCAGGTTTGATTGCTTTTCCACTAGTTCAAATCTATATTTATTGTCAATGCTTAAACAAAACCAATTTGTTGTCCATAACTGGAACGAGAAAACCCAATTAATTGAAAGACAGCTACCAAATTCATTTTGGAAAATATCAAAAGTGTACTTTAAAAATCTGAAAACAATTGCTCCTAATCTTTGAAAATTCTAAATGAAACAGGAAGTTAGATTACAGAATTCACCGGGAACTCATTGTTGCTGTGAATCACAGATTCTGGAGATGCTTGGATGCTACTCCTCCTGACATGAAGGGATTTTTCCCGATTTTCATAAAAACTGAAGTCATCCAACATAGATGTTCTTGCTGGATAACTCTTGAAAATGGTCAGCATTTGTAAACCTTGTTTAAGTCCTATCTGCATATCACAAAAATAACAACAAACAATAATCACAATAATGATCACACTAACCATATGTTTGACAATTTATTATGTATGAAAACGCTGAAGCAAGTAAACAGTATGTATAACATAGCCAAACACAGCAACTATAGACAAACTAACAGAAAAATTGCAATTTGACAAATAGTCATTTGTACACAAGCACACGTAAAGATTGTGTTACAGAAGAGCGATAGGAAGTACCTCCTGTGTATCCCGGCTATTAGTCACTGGCTTGTTATCATTATGCTCCAGTATGATATGCCGCAATTGATTGTTAGGGATGTCTTTTATTATGTGCCATTTTACTGAGAAGAACCCATTCCACCTGTCTTGCTGCCAAAAATCCATATCCTTCTTGAAATCCACCGGCCCAATCATCTCAAATAAGCCCACAAACTGTCCACTTCCATTCACCTGAAATTAGAAGGGAAAGAATTCAGGAACTAATCATCTGACTGTAGATATCATAATAATAAAAATCAGAATTTTGAAAACCTAATAAGGCAAACTCCGATTGAACCATGCCAAATGGAAAGGGGAAGCTTTTCTGGTTCACAAAAAAAGCTCAAGTTGTACAGTTTAATGGCTCAACTATATGGTTGGACCAGGAAAAAATTCAATCAGATATCATTCCAACTTTCAGTCAGTTTTAAAGCATTGTTGAGAATACATAAGGATTAGAAAATAGCAGCAGTCAGCATATAGCCCAAAGCTTTATTGATGGGGAACTGATGACGCAGCTGTACATTGACCAACCTGATATGGCCCAATAATTACAGATAACACTTGAGGATTGTTTAAGACAGATTTTGCAAGACAGTGTGCAGGCCATTTAACGTTTCTTGGACATTAATTAAAGAGAATCACTTATGTTCAAACATCTTTTCATTGGAAAAAGGAAAATTTACTAATTTCAATGGAAAGCATAAGGATTAGATCTACGATTCAAATAGCAAAACCAGAGAAATTTAGTCCTCCATCCACTTCTATCTTTTTTCCCTCTGGTCTTTTCTATAATCTGCTGCCTCATAATCAGCAGAAGATTGTGAACTCTACTTTTGAACACGTGCACTAAAAGAGATGGTTGTCAAGGGAAATGATAAGTTTCTTTTAGATAATAACCAGTCCATAGTAGAATAAATTATTAACTGAAGAGGCTCATGTGAAAGCGATAGGAAAGTCAGAAAGGGGCACACCACTATTTACTACTTACGTCTTTCACTCTTGCTAATATCTATCCGAACAAATTAATGAACAAGGAAAAAGAACGTTCATGAAGGAACCATCCACCTATTTGATCCATTAAGACAGAAACACATCCCATTCTCAATTCTCAAAACAATTGCATGATGAGGGTTGTCTTTTAAACCTTCACCATGCTTTCGATGCATCAAAGGACTAAAGTCTCACAGCCATTAGTTGGAGAATCAAATTAAATGAATAAGAAAAAAACAATTAGTCTGGAAAGTAGATTGATGTTAAAAGAGAACAAGGGTTCAAAGTAGTTTATACGACCCTCCTCCCATGAGTCGTATGAAAAAAACAAATAGTCTGATGGAAGATATGAACTTGAAGGTCAAACAGTTATTACCAAGTTACTATAAATAAAGGGCACATTTTATACTCACTGAGAAAAAGAGGAAAGCTAGACACTTTGTGCTTGTACTGTTAGATCTTGTCTCCGCATCATGGAATGCTGCATCTAGCTTCTTATTTCCATTAGGGGTACTTGACCACACATTATACTCGATGCACTGATGGATGTCATCTTCACTGTAGGACTTTATAATAAAGAGCTTGGCATTTTCATATGCAGTATGGAAATCTTGTAGGTTACATTGGTCTCTTCTTACTGTGATGCCTAACTGGTCCTTCTCAGCCAACAAACTTAAAGGATTGCTCTCCTTGCAAGATCTAGGACCACGATTAAGCTCACTTGAAGGTTCATTCTTGTAGAATTTGTCTCTCAACTTATATCTGTCATTGCCTCGCCAGATCTGGTCATTTGGCCTGCAGTTCATAGGGCCATTATGTGGGAATAGTCCTCGGTTAGAAAAGGAAGAGAATTTTCCTGATGGTTGATACCCTTTCACTAGCCCCATGGACCGAAAACCTGGATTGGAATGTGGTGCCTAAAAAATATTGTTATTATGCAAATTAGAGAAATTAAACCCTTAGGGAAAATGCATTATTCAGCTAGGTAATAACTTCAAGAATCAATTCGGAAATAAAGGAAGAACATAGAAATTAAAGAACTTAATGTTTCGTGTCTTCTAACCAGATCATCAAGGAGAAAAATCTAACAGCTAGGCAGTTTGGTTATTCAATTTGACTAAATAAATGGCAAAAGGAAAAATTATAAAGTTCATCATCGTATTCAAACAAATCATTAAGTTAAAACTTCCTTTCCGCTTTATGTATGCTGAATTGGTTTCTCAAAAGTGGCAATTCACTACCCAACAAACCAAATTAACTACAAAATGATACAGTTAGTATCATCTTTGTACCTCAAGTGAATTGCAAACTGTCTAAACATACAGTAACATAAATTGACATGAAGAACTTTTAGAGAGAGAGGGAGCTCCTATACAAATCACATTCTCCAAGTGATAGCAAGAGCAAGTTTTATTATGCTGTACACATTATTTCAAGAAAGCTGTAAAACAAGTGCAGGGATATTATCAAAATGAAGCCTGATTTGATTTCCAGTTCGGGTTTTATAATATTTGAGCATGAACAATCAATCATACCTTCTCATGATGCAGTGTGTCGATATACAGAGTCCAAAAAAGGAGTAAATATGGATATAGTCACAAATTTGTGTATCCAGAGATAGATTTAATTTGGCAAAATGGAAACAGGTGTATGAGCTTATGAAATGCACCGAATGACTGGTGACATATGCTAAAATAGCAGTTGGACAATTTCTAGATAAAACAGAACAGGTCATGGGTGAGCAAGGCTACAGATTAAACTTGCTATTTTTTATTTTATTTTTTTATAAGTACAGATTGTACTCAGCCACGTTGACATGAAGTCTTCTATCAAATATATATGCTGAAGTTGACTCCGCAAGAACGATATGGATGGCAAACTGAGAGTAATTTGATAGTTAATAATGAGAAAATTCATCATATTGGAATACCTAAGGAAGAAATTCTAACCTTTTTTACCCTACAGAATGCTTGTTTATTAATTAATCAAAAACCAGATACTAGGTAAGAAATAATAAGGTTTAATGTACCGGGTACCGGACCAGTCCTAGTCCGGTACAACAACAATCAAATTTTTAAATTAAAAAAAATTGGACCTGACCAGCGGTACAGGTTGGTACCGGACCAGTCCAGATCAAAACTGGTCTGGAGCATCCACTAAACAATTTAAAAAAATAAAAAGAAAAAGAAAAATATAGGATCGGTCAAACCAGTTGTGCTAGTCAATGGACCGGTTGTGCCGGTCATCTGACCGGTGCAACCGATCTGGTCCATAACCCTACAATACAATAGTTTGTATTGTGGGTTGGGACCATATCGTTGAGGTCCGGTCCGGTACAGATCGGACCGGTCCAGAGAAACATGGGAAATATGGTCTATTACCTTCATAAAAATACCAATGAAATAAAAATCAAATAATACACTTAGTTCTGTTGTTAATGCTCACCCACTTTATTCCACTATGGGATCGAACACTAAGGTTGTGTTTGTAACCTCGGATTTTGAGAGAAAAGAAAGAAAATGCTAGAGAAAGCACTTTCTCATGTTTGGTTGAAGAAGGAAAGAGTTGGGGATAGCGATTTGGAAAGAAAATAACTTTTATAAAAATCTCTTTTGGGATCAAAACCTTTCTCCCCAAAAGGTAGAGATTTTGAAAGAAGGGAAAAGAAAGGTAGAGAGCACTCTCCAACACGTCAACCTAACTTACAACATATCTTGTCTTTCCTTGGCGGCTAGGCTAATCAACTTTGCCGGAATATATGAGAACTCACCTGAAAGTCATCGGAAGTCGCCGGAATTTGATTTGATTTTCTTTATATGTCTCGTCTTAAACAGACACTTGAAAAGAAACACTTATCATTTATTTTCTTTTCTTTTCCTTTTTTTTTTCTTTTTTGATCAACAATGAATATTATATATAAGAGAAGAAGAATGTACAGAAAAAGAGAGTAATCAGTGCCCTAAGACAGAGAACCAACTACGCAAAAAAAAAAACAAAAACAGATTACATGAAG
>JAUPMG010132199.1:0-11353 GCA_031762675.1 Pachysandra terminalis
AAGTATGTTGCAGAAGTAAGTGCTTCTCCCCAGTAGGATAATGGCATATGGGCTTCGATCAATGAGGCACAAACAACCTCCAACAAATGTCGATTTTTCCGCTCGGCGACTCCATTCTGTTGGGGTGTATTGGAACAAGTAGTTTGATGAATAGTTCCGTGTGCTTCCAAATACTGTTGAAGTTCAGAACTTTGATATTCCCCACCAATATCACTGCGAAGAATCTTAACTTGTGCATTGTACTAAGTTCCAAGCATTTTATGAAACTTTTGAAATAATAAGCTCACTTCACTTTTCGACTGCATTAAGCACAACCAAGTCATCCTTGTACAATCGTCAATAAAAGTAACAAACTAACGTGATCCTCCCAAAGTCGAGACTTTGGACGGACCCTAGACATCAGAATGTATAACCATAAATGAAAGTGGACTCCTTTTTAAACTTAATGGAAATGGAGTTCGATGGCTTTTCGCCATTTCACAGACATCACAACGGAAAATAGAAACGTCCACTTTTGCAAATAAACTAGGAAATAATTTTTTTAGATAAATGAAGCATGCCCCATACATCGATGCCATAGCCAGATTTCAGATTTCTTCTTCTCCCCCTCAAAGCCATTCATTGCAAAAACTTGTTGTAACATGTCGGAGATTCTTGACACCAAGTCCAAGTAGTACAGCTTGTTGCAACATTCTAAAGATGGAACAACTAAAACAGAATCTAGATTCAAAGTATTAGTGAGGGTGAGGGTCAAAGATCCTTCCCTAATAACTGGAGTTGTTTTACCATTGGCAATGGAAACAATTTTCTATGAGGAAGGTTTAAGAGGTATGACCTGTCTAGAATCAAATGTCATATGATCTGTAGCACCGGAATCAATTATTCATGCACTATTAGAAACAGGTGAAGAAATATTAAAAACCTTACCACCATTATCTGTAGCTGTTACTAACGCTGAGGTCTTTGTTGCAACATTTGTTGCAACAACAGCAGCAGGTTTCAATCTTCTTTTTTCAAGAAGCATGACTATGATCCCACCATTCTGGATATCACTAGTTCAAAGCAACGATCTTTGTAATGCCTAGTCTGATTGCAATTGGTGCATTTATATGCAGACTTATCAATATCATTGGTGCTCTTTGGATGGTCGCCTCTTTGACGGTCCTCCCAGTTTTGAGTTGGGTAGTTATGAGTCACCATGGCTTTTGACAGAGCACTCCAAATTTTGTAAGCAGTGGATAAGCGTAAATAACGCTTCATAATTTCTGGAGTTATGGACATCAATAGCCATCTTTTCACTTTGTGATTTTCAGCATACCATTTTTCATATCCAATTCAGATTTGGCAAGTGGTTTCATTTTACCTCGAATATAAGAGAGTTTCTCCCTTTCGGCGATATGTATCTCCATCAGCTGTGACCAAATTAACATTATAATTTGATGCAGTAAGAATGATTCTAGCATTAAAAATACATTCGTTGGAGGGAGACATCACGTCTGTGTTGTTGAGCGTGGTGATTCAGCGACGAACGTAGTGATCTGTGGTGGTCTGAGAACCAAGCTCTGATACCATCTTAAGATTTGGAAGGATTCTCAGATCTGGAACCATTCAACTTTCTTTGTATTTCATTGCTTGAATAAGAACATTACATTACAACTTATAGAATCAAGCCTAGCTATGAATGAGGAAAGAGAATATACAATCTGGAAACATTCCAGAACAAATCCTACAGCTGTACAATCGGTTAAGGAAACAAATCAATCCTATAATCGTGCAATCTATTATCCTAGCTGTAAACATCTTCAACAAATATCACGAGATAAAAAAGAAGAATCATAGATCAAAGAAGAATACCTTAGCCTTTAATTAAGAGTTCCTCCAATTTATGCAACATTTTGGAGCAAAGCGTAGGCATCCTTCCATTCTCCAAACTCTCATATGTCACCGGCGACAACGAGGAGGAATCGTAAACATAATCACATGAATTCAACAAAACGAAAGAACATAGACAGAGAAGCAAGCAAAGATCTAAAATCAACGAGTTAGGGTTTATAAGAGTGAGATTTAGGGCTTTTTTCGTGTTTTTTCTTTTTCTAAACTGAGTGAGCTTACATGAGTAAGAAATGTTGAGAAAGAGAAAGAGGTGCTGACGGCGTTTCCTCCGTTCCAGAAGAAGGGGTTGTTGTCGAGTAAAATCACGAGAAGACTAACATCGTTTGAATATTAAAGGCGAATCAGTGAGAGGCAAAGACAAACAAACAGGGAGAGCGAGAGAGAATTCGTGTTCCTGAAATCGAGAAGAGAAAGAAGAAAAAAATAATGGCGGGAAGGCTCATAACCGGCGGTCCTAACTGGCCGTCGATTCTATTATGAATATGCGGCAGTCATTTTAGACCGCTCGTACATGTTAACCAGTTATTACCCATTTTTTTGTAGTGTGGGCCGAGAAACCCCGCCCGCACGACCGGGCTGAAATTTAAAGACCGACCAGTTTTTGGCGTCGGGCTTAAATTGATGTTAGATTAACCTGGCCCAACCCGGCCCGATCTGAAGATGTGAGGACTGACGACCTACAGTCCGTTTAGATTAAAAAAAAAAAAAAACAGAGAAAAAGGGAGAAAAGAAAAAAAAATAGATTTAATTTTCTTTTTATTTTGTTTCAGAATTGAGGGGAAATAAAAGAGAAAATAAAATAAAAAAGAAAATAGGTAAAAAATATTCTCTTTATGGGGTTAAAAAAATCTTCTCAAAATCAAGAAGATTTTGAGAGAAAAAAAGCTAAAAAGTCTCCCGATAAAAACCGTTCTTCATCAACTGTACTACTTTCAGCTTTGTTCTTATCTGACTCTCTCCACCATCAATGGAAACCATTATCGATGAACAAGAATATGTTGCTGATGCAGGAAAACGACGAGCGGCGAATGACAATAATGTTCAAGTAAATCTCTCTTTATGTTTGTTTTTTTTCTCTTAATGTGATTTTGTTCTCTCTAAATCTGATTTTGTTTAAAGCTGTCTCCCAATTTCTTTCTTCATTTTCACAAGAACTGGTCTTTCCTTCTCTCTTTATTTTTCTCTTCGTTTTTAGAAGAACCCACCATTACGTTTATGGGTTTTGTAGAAACCCATCACCCCTTGGTTCTCACTCTTAGTTCTTTTTTTGTTTTTAGCATAACCCACCACTACATTTTTGGATTTTGTAGAAACCCATCTCCTCTTGATTGTACTGCAACCATGGATTTTACTTTAAGGAAAATTGCCCATATACCCTACTTTACAGCCAAAATTGCCTTTTGATCCTTAGAACATATATCCGGCATTTTTACAACGAAGACTGTACAATATTCGAATGAAGTTCGGAGAGATTGAATTGCAACATGAGATAGTTCAAGAAATCACCTCGAACCTTCGAGACAGAGATTGAATTGCAAATAAAAGCTGAAATTGAAAAACTCTTGAAGGCAGGATTTATTAAACCAATACAGCACCCTATATGGTTGGCGAATGTTTTTCCAGTAAAGAAGAAGAATGGGCAAATTCGTTGCTGTGTTGATTTTCGAGAACTCAACAAGGCGCATCCTAAAGACGAATTTCCATTACCAAATATGGATCTCTCATTGATGTCACAGCAGGACACGAAATGTTCTCTTTCATGGATGGTTATAGTGGATATAATCATATCAAGATGCACCAAAAGGACGCTCAATACACAGCATTTCGAACCCCTCTAGGTAATTTTCACTATATTGTAATGCCTTTTGGATTAAAAAATACTGGCGCTACTTATCAAAGAGCAATGATTACAATCTTCCATGATATGATACATAAAGAGGTAGAGGATTATGTGGATGACATTGTTGTGAAGTATAAATTTCGCTCTCAACATCTCGAAGTTCTACAAAGAGTTTTCGAATGTTGCAAACATTACAAGTACAGGATGAATCTTGCAAAGTGTGCTTTTGGAGTTACTGCTGGCAAATTCCTTGGCTTTGTTGTTCACAGACAAGGGATTGATCTGGATCCTACGAAATCATGGGGTATTCTTGAGATGACTCCCCTTACAAATCAGAAGCAATTAAAGTCTTTTCTAGGGAGAGTCTCTTATATTCGAAGATTTGTTCCAGGTCTTTCAGCTTACATATCTCCTTTCCTAGTGCTACTTCGAAAAGGAGCAGCATTCACATGGACTGTAAAGTGTGAGCAAGCATTCAAAAATATCAAAGGTCTCCTGAAACATCCTCATACTATGATTGCACCAATTCCAAGGAAGACACTTCGAATATACTTGGCTACCTCTGATGAAGCTATTGGAGGATTATTAGCCCAAGAATATGATAAAGGAATTGAGAAGCATGTCTACTACATCAGCAGACTCCTACGTGGAGCAGAAGTAAAATATTCATAAGTTGACAAATTTTGTTTGGCTCTATATCATGTAACTCGAAAGTTGAGGCATTACCTCTTGGCGTGTCCAACTGTTCTTGTTACTTGTTCCAATCCAATCAGATATTTGTTATCTCAACCAGTATTACTTGGTAGATATACAAAGTGGTTGTTGCAGTTGTCAAAATTTGATATTGCTTTTGAGACTCCCAAAAACATCAAAGGACAAGCAGTTGCAGACTTGCTTACTGCTTTCTTGAAAGTACAAGATGAAGAATTGCTAGAATTTGAAGTTGCTACTATGGAAGAGCAAGAATGGCAAATGAAGTTTGATGGATCATCAAATTCAAATGGAGGAGGAGCTGGAATTGAATTCACCTCAAGTGATGGACAACAACTATATTGCTCCTTCAGAGTGGATTTCGTGTGTTCCAACAATAGAGCAAAGTATGAAGCTTTACTCATTGGACTGATAATGGCCAAACAGATGGGCATACAAAGACTGAGAGTCCTTGGTGACTCGAAAGTTATTATCTCACAGATTAATGAAGACTTTGTTGTTAAGGAACGGGAGTTAGTTTCTTACAGAACAACAATTCGAGCATTGATGAGTAAGTTTGTTGAATGTGTTCTGACACATATCCCAAGAGCTAAAAATCATCAAGCAGACATCCTAGCCAATTTGGGAAGCAGGTTGAGTTTGAATGAGGACTCTCAACAGATTGAAGTCATTCGAAAGATCTTGCCAGCAACCTTAGATCCTGAGATTGAGCAAGAAGAAATCAATTCAAATGATTGAAGACATGATATATTACACCAACTTAAACATTCAACAACAATATTCAAAATTCCTATTCGAAAATTGGCAAACTTTGTTGAAGTTGGTCATATTTTGTACTTCAAATCTTTGAATGGAGTCTTATTAAGATGTGTTGGAAATGAAGAAGCACAGCAGGTTCTCACTGATATGCATGAGAAGTCTTGTGAAAATGCAGATTCCATCCCACTATATAGAAGATTACAAAGATTTGGTGTGTAATGGCCAACTATGGCTTTTGATTCTTCAAAATTGCAAAGAAATTGCCCCGGTTGCCAAAGTATGCCTGACATTATGGAGGTGTGTCCAATATTCGTAGAAGAAGAAGATTGGAGGCGACCCTTCATCAGATTTCTAAGAGATGACTTCTTACCCAATAATGCATATGAGGCTCATCGCATTCGAAGAAGAGCAACCAGATTTCACTTTCAAGAAGGTTTCTTATTTCGAGTAAGCTAAAATGAAAACTTACTCAGATGCCTTGATTCACAAGAAGCAGTTGTTGTACTTCGAGAGGCGCATTCAGGAGAATGTGGAGCTCATCAAGGAAAGCGAAAACTGTATGAACAACTTCTTGACATGGGATACTTCTGGCCTTCTATGAAAGAAGACACATTTGAGTATGCTAAGAAGTGTTCAAGATGTCAGATACAGGGGAACATTCCAAGGAAGCATTCTCGAAGTATGCAGTCTTTCATCACTCCGTATCCATTTCATAGTTGGGGGCTAGACTTGATTGGTCCAATCAACCCTCAAAGTAGAAGATGACCACATGGATTCTAGTAGCCACAGAATTTTTCACCAAGTGGGTGGAAGCAGTAGCTCTCAAGAAAGCAACTGGACCTGATGTAGCCCAGTTTATTAAGGAATACCTTATTGCTCGAGGAGGAGTACCTCGAAGAATCATTACTGATAATGGTTCTTCATTTCTAATTCGCCCAGTTCGAGAAATGGTTGCAAGGCATAACATCATCCACAACAAGTCTACAAGGTATTATCCTCAAGGCAATGCACAAGCAGAAGCTACAAACAAGACTGTGATCAGGTTATTGAGTAAATTAACTTATGATCATCCTAATCAATGGCATGAGCATCTGTTTGATGTCTTATGAGCATACAGAGTGTCAAAACACAGAGCCACGAAATCAACTCCACTTTCATTGGTGTATGGAATGGAAGTTGTTTTGCCTTTGGAATTACAAATCTCCTCAGCAAGGATACTTCAGGCTGAATTGGATTGGGACACACATGACTTGGTGGCAATTCGAATGCAGCAGTTAAATGAGTTAAGTGAGAAAAGGCAGTAAGCCTTAACCAATAACCTTCAGTATCATCAGGTCATCTCAAAAGCCTATCAAAAGAAGGTATCTCCTCAAGAGTTTCATATTGGTGAATTAGTGTTTAGAGTTTCATTCTACGAAAGAAGCAACACTATTAAGCCTAAATTCGCACAAAGGTGAGATGGACCTTTCGAAATTACTGAAGCTTATCCTTCAGGATACCACAAAATCATCCTACTTGAAGAAAATGCGCAAGAAGAGTTAGTCAACGGCAAGTGGCTAAAACACTATTATTTTTGAAGGAATGTAATTACAACAAGATGTAAAAATGCCAAAAAGAAACGCTCTTTATTGATACCAATTTTGAGAATACATGTCTTTTGGTAACATTCTGAAAGAAAGAATTACATTCGAGACTTCAGAAATTTTCTTGCTCCTTTCCTCTGCCTTTGACTTTAACGATTGAACATGTTGTTCAAATTCTTCTAACTCTTTCTCCGCTTTCTCGAGTGTTTGTCTGAGCAATGAGGTATTCTCTCTCTTCTTCTCTAATTCTTGACAATCAATATTGAACTGCTTCAAAGCTTCATCCCTTTCTATCACGAACTCAGACCTTTCTTGAAAACAAGAGAGAGACTTCTTGAGGAAAGAAAAATGATTCTTTAACCAGTCAATTTCGAGTCCAAGAGACTCAATGGTTGTAAGAAGAGGTTTCCAGCTTGCAAGATCCTCTGAAACAAGAGTTGCGAAAGACTTTCTTCGACATTTGATCAAGAAGTGAACATAATTCTTGATAGCCAGCACTTCTTGCATATATGGAAGGAACGCGAATTTCGTTAGAAATATCTCCGTATGCTTCATAAACCGCAACCATCCACTTTGAAAAATGTCCAAGCACAATGTATTTTCCATCATACACATCAATTCATGTTGACATCACATCAGTTCTTTTCCTTTTACGAAGAATAGTACTCGAAGAAGAAGAACCTTCGATACTTGTCGTCTTTTTAGCAGTTACTGTTATTGCAGTAGTGATCACAGCCTTGGGAATTACTGTAGAAGTTATATTGGAGCATGTGACAACTGGTGGAATAATAGATGCAAGGGAAGCTGCAAAATAACATATATATCAATACATTTTGAACGAAAAAAAAAGTGGACTTTTATTCGAGTAGAAGACTTACAGGAAGCAAGGATATTATGTATCAATGATGAAAGAGGAATTTGATCAGCATAAGTTTCAACATTTTCTTTATCTTTCGAAGGGAGAAGATCATGAATAGATACTTCAGTGGTAGAAGTCTCCACTTCGAGAGGAGGAGGAGGAGCAATTGTAGAAGTCTCCACTTCGAGAGAAGGAGCAGCAATTGTAGAAATCCCTATTTCGAGAGGATGAGCAGCAGTTGTAGAAGTCCCCACTTCAAGAGGGAGAGCAGCAATTGTAGAAGTCTCAATCTCGAGAGGAGGAACATTAATTGGTGATGTCTGAACAGTCTTGTCAGTAGAAGAAATAGTTGGAGAAGAAGAGGGGGCTGTTAGAGGTAATTCTAGAACCTGGTTTAACTCTGGTTCTAGCTCCTTTCCAAAGTTTTCATCTTCTTCCTCTTCCTCCATTTCTTCTTCTCCACTTTCTTCTCCCTTATCCTCATATTCTTCCTCTCAGGAATCTTCTATCCCTTCATTTATTTCCTCATATTCACCTTCTTCGAGGGCTTCCTCCACATCTTCACCTTCTTCCTCCACACCTTCTCCCTCCATATCTTCACCTTATTCCTCTACATTTTCACCTTCAACCTGGGTTTGCTCCTCGGGTATTTCTTGAGCAGCCGCTTCTTGAGCCCTGTATATGGCCAATTCATTTAGCAATGAATCGTAAGACATGTTCTTTGTTTTTGGAAGAACAGCCTTAGACAATCCTTTGCTAATTCTCAACTTGTCAATTATACGGGCAAGATTGGCCTAGCGTTTTCTAACAAAGGTCTCATGATATTCAGCTGTAATTGTCTTGGGAATAGACATCGAAAATTCCTGTACATTAATCGAGAGTCGGGACATAGCTGAGTCAAAGAAATTGTCATAATCGAATACAAGTTCGAAAAGAGGAATTACCAGATGCGAAATGTTCTTTTTCGAATGGCCCTTAGCCACTTCAACTTCAGAGAGAAGTTTTGTTCTGGGAATTCCTATTTATTCCATCCTTTGAAGTTTATCTAAAAAAAAGAAGAGAGAGAGAATGATTTATGAGTATTTATACAAAATATGAGAACATGAGATGTAAAGTTCGAAACATTTACCTGGAGAAGACAACTTCGAAGAAGCAGGACCCTTGTTCCTAGGGGTCTTGGAAGGAGGAGTGTCACTATCTTTTTTCTTCTTGCTCTTAGTTGAGCGAGCCATCTTCGGAGTAGGGATCAAAACTTCTGTCTCATCTCTTGTTTTATTTTCAGCAGGCATAGTAAGAAGAGAACCCTGTACTCTGACAGAAGAATCAGGGTAATACTCATAACGAGAGGGCACCGATACGTCTTTTGAAATAGGAAAACTTGAGCCAAGAAGCTTTAGCCTCTTATCCTTTTTGAAGATGATTTGTTGGGTGGGTGCAGCCGTGGTCTTGATAAAAGCATCAAATTCAAGGAGTAAGTGGTGCCAGAATTCAAGCCAAATCTTCGAAACTTTGCCCTTTCGAAGAGAAGTTACCATGACGGTATCATGGAACATCCAATCACTATCAGAAACTTCATGCAGACAATATCTTCGACCAACCTCGTTAGTGTGAGGTATGACAGTTGAAGGCAAGAAGGGAAGAACCTGATCCAATCCAAATTGCCTCATGACTCAATGAGGATTGTAATGAAGAGCACTTGGAATATCTCCTTCAACCATCCCGAGAACGTGACCAGGATGAATTGCGATCAGAAACATCTGAGATTCCTTAGGCAGAAGAGCAAATGCAGTTACATGCAATGTGATGTCTTCGGAACCAAGGGCAAGTTGATCAACACCAATGATTCTTCGAGTATAAGGTCTATACTCAAATTCAGATTCCTTGTCCAAAACATCAATAAGAGAAACTTTTGGGTTTGGAAGATGAGACGCCCAAAAAGAAGCTCTAGGATGTGGCCCGTCTACATCTCGAATTATAGAATCCTTGGTAATTCGAACTGGTGCATAGTTGGGGTAGCATTCCCATAAGAAGAGTTATAGGAAGGCAGTGTCAACCACGGTCTCAACTACTCGACCACCACTCGATCTGGCTTGATCTTCGACAATCATATCAAGATTTTCATTTTAAGTTGCCCAGAAAGTAGGGAGCTAAAGAAACTTCAATTCCTTGCGCTATTCGAATTGCCAAAGGAAAAATCTTTTCTTGAACTTTATCATGAGGGTATCCCATTAGAACGAAATGGGATAGCCATGCAGCAAGGAAAGCTTCGAAATTTATGCTACTTGACTTCCCTCTGCCATTCACAGTAGTAAGAATATTCGACTTACTCTTCGAAAACTCTTCTCTCTAGAAATACCGAATCCAACCATTCAAAGTCTATCTTGAGCCGATGACTTCACTAGTAGCTTTCTTCAAAACAGCCTTCTGTCTTGAGTATTCCAAGACATTGACTAAATCATTGTAAATCACCTGCTCCTTATGTGAGAGTATGATGACTGGATGAATCTGGCCGAGAATGGGAAGATTGCAAAGAACTCTTACATCCTCTAAAGTGGGAGTAATTTCCCCAACGACAGTCACGAAAGTATGAGTCTGGGGATTCCATCTTCGAACCAAAGCCTTAATAGCTTCATTATCTCTTGAAATTTCCAGAGTTGATGCTCGAATTGCATTGAAGGCATCAGCCTTCTTCAATCTTGCTTCATAAACAGGGTTAGCCAGAATACTTTTGCACCAAGAGCCCCAACCAGAGGGAATACCGAGATGAGATTTGAAAGAAATATGAGAAAAAGGGTAATCACCTCTAACAACCTTGAAATAGGGGATCAATCGAAAGCGAGGAATGCTTGTAGAAAAATCGTCTTGCTCTGTGAAAGGAAATAGCAATTCTTCGTCGTACGCATTGGTTGGAGGCATAAAATCGTTCAAATGATCCCCGAAGAGCTCATCAACTACTTCTGCGCACTTTTGATCAGACACAACAATGGTCTGCTTCGGTTTTGAAACCTTACTTTTGCCCTTGGGACCCATTTCAAATGGTGAAGAAGAGAAAGTTAAGGGATTCTAAGTAAGAAAGTTGTAGAAAATATTGTATGCGGGAAAGATAAGTATAGAGAAAGGAAAACCAATCTCTTACTTATATATCTCATTTTGAAATTCAAAATGATTAAACTACCTTGATTTTTAAAATGACGGCTTAGGGTTTTCAAGCGTTTCGAATTACCCAATATATATGTGTGTGTGTGTGTGTGTGTGTGACATGTGGCATTACAATTAATGCGATTGTAAGTCACATGAAAGACGGTTTAAAAAACCACTCATAGCGTATTTAATGCGCGTGACAGGTTTTTCTTGAAAATTGTGGTTTAAACGCGTCTCATCAAACACGTGATGTCCAATGATGATTTAAGATAAGACTTGGATTTCGAAGGCCTACGTGCATAGGAAAATCTCGAAAGACAACCATTTCTTTGAATAATTATCAATATTGTCTTCAAAGAGAAAACTCTCGAAGAGATTAATGTATTTTCGAGTAAAAACACTTGAATTACATTCTAAGGAAAACCTTAGACAAATATTACCTTCGAAGAGAAAACTCTCGAAGAGATTAATGTATTTTCGAGTGGAAACGCTTGAATTACATTCTAAGGAAAACCTTAGACAAATATTACCTTCGAAGAGAAAACTCTCGAAGAGATTAATGTATTT
>JAUPMG010132250.1:0-11461 GCA_031762675.1 Pachysandra terminalis
TAGTCATTTAATTCCTAGTTTTATTAAATCAACCAAACCCTGTTTTGGACTAATTAGTTGTCAAGTGACTTAAACAATGCAATCATCTCTATCCCTTGGGTACGATACCCTTGTACTTGCCGAGCTACGATAGAACTCATGCACTTGTGAGGTGTTCTCATTTTGAAACATCAGTATCTATTGTATTGCTATGGAGTTTTCCTATTGAGCTCCCAAGCTCATTCCTATATTGTTACAGGTTACCTTTGGATTCTAGAATGAGGTGGATAGCGATTGATCTCTAGCAAGAAAGGACTAGGACCGAGAGACCTTATGGGATGGAGTAGCTGAAGACTCCTATCAGTAGTTAGGCTTTATGGACCCGTGAGGGAAGGAATAATGTTAAAGTATACTTGAATCAAGTGATTAGTTTGGCTTTAATTTTCTTATTTCAGTATTATGGGATATTGAAATTAATTTCTTTTAATTTTATTAGACTTCTATTGTTTTATTAGTTATGCTTTGAATAACCATGCATTGGTTATGTGATTTATATGGTTATTGTTAGCCGCATCCTTTTGGATCTGAAGGTCATACCTTGAAATCCTCGAGATACCATATCTCGGATTTGGGGGCGTGACATGGCCATCTCAATCTCGGTTCTGAGTCTGGACTCTCATCTTCCTCAGTGGGTCTTTCTCTCGCTTCACAAGTGGGCTCCGGTGGAGGTCGGGACAAGCTCGCACCATCCTTTCGAGCCTTCTCGGTAGCGGCTCTAGTCCTCTTCAAATGGTTTGGATTTCTAGTAGTCTTCACTCTAAGCATGGTGTGATTTAGGAAAAATCAATCAAGAGAGCTAGGGATTGCAAAACAAGGATTTCTAGGGCTCAAGAATGGTCCTAGATGGCTTAAAGGGTGAAGAGAGGATACAATCTAGGGTTTATAAGTGGAAGAATAGGAGAAATCCCAACTTGAAAGGGTTTTTAACCCTCATGAGTACGGCACCCCGCACTTCTGGCGTAACGACGGGTGCCAACCAGGGTATCGATGGTCCCAAAAGTGCCCAACTTCGTTATTTTTAATTTATTATAATTTTTTAAATTTAATATTCTTCTTTCACAATTCATTTTCATAATTATTACATCCAAATATATTTTATTTTAATCCAAAATTAATTTATTTCTAATTTTTCTTACTATCTGGACCAGGTTTGTACCTGATCTGCACTTCATCCTAGAGTTTTGTGGTTACTCAACTAGACTTGATCTTGACCCTATTATAACTAAATTTCATTCTAATTCCCACTAGGGGTCATACTACTTTTCCTTCTTCTAATTTCTTTTTCCCTAGTTCAATTTATCATTAATCATTTAGCAATCAAATTTGGGAATAATCCCTCTTAAATAAATATGTAGTGTCTTTTATTAATCATTTATACTTATGCTAACACACCTTCCTTTTCATAAATTATAGGGCTAAATGTATTTGCAACAACATCGTCCCTTATATTTATGGAGGTACTTGGTCAGTGTTAGGATTGTACATATATACATAAGTCTTAGCACTCACAACAATGTGAGTTCCTGGTGGTCAGATCCCTTGGGACTTTCCAGCATAGTATACTCACCAAGTAACACATCTTACATCCTTAAAGTTTATTCCTAAGACCTTCAGATATGGTGGCCAACCACCCTTCAGTATTCTTTCGGAACGTATACCTTTAGGTGTATAAACAAAATCAGCACTCCTTCTCATCCTCACATATCCATCCCCATAGCATTTTATATCTTCCATCAATACACTATCTTACTATCCTCACAAATAAGTACACTATCTAAAATTCAGCTATTCTCTCTAATTCTAACAATACTATCTTTCCTATTTACCAAACTCCTAATAGGTCCTTAGACTCACTAACATTCTAATCCCAATCCAACTCAGGCAGACTTGACAACTCAGGTATGACCTAAGTTGAAAAGTTACCGAATGGCTTTAGGTATGAATTAACCTTATGCTTTGACACCAATCTATCACACCCCAAAACCAGTAGTCCGAATCCCTAGGTGAGAGGCACTGATCCCAAGGTGCAACCTTCGGGTTCCATTTCCGAAACGCAGATTGCCATATCAAATCACAAGTATAAAAGTAAAATGCATTACCTTTATTAAATATTCAGAGTGCAGAAGTCAAAGACGCAACAAGATTACATAAGCCCTTGCGACTTCAGAAGAGTCACAAGTACAATATTAAAATTACAATAATTACAACCAAACACTACAATACAATAAACTCCCTCACCACCAACTAGGAATGAAATGTTGTCTTGAAGCGAATCAGCATCCAGTCTCTGTCGGCTTCTACTCATCATAACCTACAACATGATAAGTCGCATGAGCTTTGAATGCCAAGTAAGACCATATCTATCATCCAACCCCATAAGATATTATTAAGTAAATAAAACCCAAAACACAACCAAATCAATTATACAAGATAAACCAAGTCTAGCCATAATGAGTTACGATATGGTAACGAAATGCAAGATGATATGATAACATGCAGATGCTCAAACAAGAATGCAAGTATGATATGAATGATGAACTAAGATCATGTAACTAGTTAATTGCCCCTCATTCTTCTAATTCAATAACAATATTTCGGGCATCGGCCACTAAGAACTGTCGGAAGTCCCCTCCTCATTTTAGGCACTAACCCATGGCGAGGAACACCATCAATGCTATTTAGGAGGGCCAACCAATGTTAGATTTAGAGTGTATATTACTCATGGGATTCAACCCTCTATATTCACCACCTCTCAGGCACACTTAACAATTACATAAGCCTAGGATGCAAGGCCTTATTAACTAGGAACCATATGATAATCACCAATGGAAACTATCCACGTGCCCATTCATGAGGATAATTCGGTTGGAAACCATCATGAGTTTCCCAGGTACTATTTATATTACACAATCAATTTACAGTTATAACTATCAATTCATATTATGCCAATGTCAGTATATTCAAGTTCAAGGGTGAGTGGCTGGCACCTTCCGAGCCTACACCTTCAGAGCAGTTGGTGTCTTAGGATCTTGACCTCGCTTTCTCCTCAACACAGATTCTTGAGAAAAAGGAATGTCAAACTTCTCCTCTTCCTCTTCTTCTAGCTTCTCTTCGGATTCTTCTTCCGAAGTCTCACCCTTCTCCTTCACATACACATGTTGTAGTATGATGTGGCCTGGAAGAGTATAGGACATAGGGTGACCGAAGCCTAATGAATGAAAATGATTTTTAACTTGGGCCCTCAACAGTTTTTCACCTTTGACTGGTAGTTGGCCACAAACAGCATCACATAGCCAGTACAAAAGTTGCACAACTTTTGAACTACAGTTGCCCAGTAAGATGACCACGACAGGGATACTCGTTCATCATGGTTAGGAGAAACAGGACAAGCCTCCCATTCAGTCATCAGATCACTATGCCCATGAATAAGAGAGTATCTTCCTCCCCTCATGGCAACTGTGGCTATTTTGGTATCCATGGAACCCGGATTCTTCACCGGTGCTATCTGGTCCATCCTAAACTGTCGAAGAATTTAGTGAGTGTTGTAGATGGAAACTTGTTGTCGAACCAGTTGGCCATCCCCAAGAGATAGCCATAGTGCACTATCTCCAAAAAGGTTTTCTCTTCAATCTTGAGGAATGGCCAGTCCTTCGCCCTCAACCAAGTTGCATCCTCCAGCATGGTCCCCTTGGACTGAAGAACTCTCAATGTCCTTCGTCGAGAGAGACGGAATTCGAGCTTTACGTCCTGAACCAACATGGAGGCTAGAGGTATTGTATTGTAGCAGCCTGAATAATCCCCAAAACTATAACTTGAAATATTAAGATACAATAGCCATATGTTAATTAATTTCATTAATAAATTAGGATTAGAACTTATAAATCCTTAATCTTATAAGACACACTAGAAACCTCCTTAAGTCATTGGAACTGACCAGGTTAGCCAAATAGACTTAGGAACTTGTTAACTGGATTTAGCAGATAATAGGAAATAAAATCAATTAGCAAGATAATAATTAGTCTAAACAACTTAGAAGATTTATTTGAGACCCGAAGTGTAATAAATTCATTAGAAATTATTTAGGTGATCAATTTGAAGAATAGAGCTAGAAAACCAGAATTGCCTCTACAGCAGTTTCAATTTACATCCTCGCCCTTAAGGTCTATAAATAGGAAACTTAGGTTCACAAGTCTCATTTGCACATCTCTCTACCTCCCTCTCATCTCATTTCTTGTGGAGCTCATGGAAAAGAAGAGGAGAAACTTTAGGACTCACGAATGCACAACGGAGCAACCTCGGACACAACCCGGCAACTCCCCAAGTTGTGCATCTTTCAATACATGTGTGTTTATTTATGTTTCAAGGTTATGATCATGGGGGAAGATTATGTTTGATGGTATTCTTCTTTCCCCCCATGAATTTGATTGATGGATTTCATGTTTTAGGAGTCCAAACCCCTAAGTTAAACCTGTGAAAACAAATCAATAACCCCAGGAGCCCAACCTTTGAAAATCAGTTTTCTAGATTTTGGAAATTTTGGAAAAATCAGTAGATCCTAGTTTGGACCAAATCCCTGGACTTAATAACCACATTCAAAGCTACCTTAGGTGGATAGTGACCTCTGAGTGAAATCTCACCCAGAAATACCCAAAATTGCTCTTCGGTGACCTCCTCGGCGCACCGAAGAGTCCGTCGAGCTCCCCTGGGATTTCCAGGTGTTCTGGAAAAGCCACCGAGACTGGCTAGGCGCACCGAGACACCCCGCTAAGCCACATTTTTTAAAATTAGTTGAGACCAGTTTTGACCTAATGGGACCCATTAGGACCAGTTCTCAAGGTTAGATGCCATTTAGCACCAAATCACCATTCTCGGCGCAACGAGAGTACGCCGAACACCTCGCCAAGAGGCTCCCTTGGTCTGTTTGATGAGGTTAGGTTATGGACATGTGTAATATCCCTAACCTAGTTGTTCTAGCATGTTTTTGGTGTTGGTAGCCTTGTCTAACCAAAAATGACCCTTCATACGAAAGGTCTAGCCTTTCTTGAGTTAGTCCCGCAATGTGAAATTCTTAGGAAACTTGTGTTAACAGCCCCAAAACCTTTCCTTGGCTCATTTTCCTTGGTTTATGCATGTCTAGGTATAGGTTTTAGTACTTGTGATGCAATGTGATGTTTTATCTACCTATGTGAATGTTTAGTATTGGCTACTTTCTTTTTTCCTTTGACTTGTCTCCTACATATAATTCTTTTGTTTGATGCTCAAACCTAGCTTGCACATATCATTGTCTTATCTCATTATGTTGGATGGTTCTGAATGTGCTTAGAGTGTGGTGTTGTGCACCACCTTTCCCTTCTGCATTGTCTGATCTTTATATCTTGTTCACACTAATTTTTTCATGCTTCTCACATTTAGATGATTATAAATACTTAGTATGAGATGTTGTACATTATTATGCCTTGTACTGAAGAATTATAGGACTGTTCCAAATGATTGATAAGTTGAATATTCACCCATGAATCATTGTGTGTGGAATTAATTAACGGACTTGAATACTATGAGTTGCATATGGACCTTCCTGCTGCAATAGCTCCGTCTAATACCCCATGTAATACCCTTGGGTACTCACATATGGAATGAATTGACTTGTTTTTCATAATGTCCTATGAGTGGACTATGTAGTTATCTCCCAAGGTGAGGGATAAATTCTGTGTGATGATCCAAAAGACGTGGAAAGATGAAAGGTGAGGGAATGTTCACAATGTGATGCCCAATAGCTGAATCATGATTTTTACTTACAGTTGGATGTGAATATGTACGATTCCCAGAGGGCAATTTCTGTTGATGATACCTCGGAGTATTACCCATAATCAAAAAAAAAAAAAAGTGGGGGGATTGTGCCTCCTAGATTGAGAACCCCTAAAACTATGTTGCGCACATAGAATATCTCCTTCTTGAGATGAGCCATGTATTAGGGGGATGAATCGAGAAGACATCTTGCTCAAGGAATGACCGATCACGTGGGAACTTACTATATCTTCACCTTCCCGCTTCCAGACATCCTCCTCTCTTGCTGTTCTCTTGCATTCTGGTATCCTGGTCTCCTTCTCTCTCTCTCTCTCTCTCATAGATCACCTCACGATGTTCTGTTTTCTGGGTCCTGTTTTTTTTTCCAGTTTTTTTTCTCTTCTCTTCACCTCCTTCTTTTTTCACCTTTCTTCAAACCAACACCCCTCAGTCATCTACCACACCTCCATTCTCTTCCGCCGCTTCTCCGCACAAAAACCACCTCCATTACTCCTTGACCATCACCCTCAAACCAAACCCAATTGCACCATCACTTGCAAAACAATGCCTAACCCGAACCTAACCACCATCAACTAGACCCAAAAACCCAAGACCTACAAATCTCCACCACCATCGTCTCTAACCCAAAATAAAATTCCAACGAACCAAACCCGCAACAAGTAACCACCTATCCGAATCATTTTTCCCTCTCTTTCTTTATCTCTCTTGTACAACCCTTCCCCCGTTCCACTTTCTCTTTCTTTCCTTATTCTTCTTGACCCTCCCCTGTTTTTTTTTTCTCTCCGTCTTCTTCCTGTACAAAAAACCAGACCAAAAAAAAAATGGTAACAAAACAAACCCCAATAAACTAGAAAATAACCCAAAAAGCAAAAAAAAAAAAAAAAAAAAAACTTGGATTCTAAGGCCCCAGTTGGCAGAAAAAAAAAAAAAGGAAACTAATCTTTTTATACTATAAGCCAAGCCTCAAGGAGCTCAAAATTGGAGGAATGCACATAAGGGATTGCAGAAGTTACCCAAGCTTAGGTTGCTACAGGTATCTTAATTTGTTTTTATTTTTTATTTTTTTTATCATTTTATCATGATATTATGAGAGTTAAAGGCATATTGTGAATGAATTTCTTTTTTATAAATTTAATTATTCTATGGTTATATTTGAATAGATTTGTAATGAGCTTTAATGTGCATCCTTTTTTTACTTTTTTCATTTAATTATTTTAGTTAATTTTTAGATACATAATTGACCAAATAATTTTGAACCAGGTAACGGTTAAACCGGGAGGGAACGGGTGCCTAACACGTTCCCGTTCTCTCAAATAAATCTCCTTCCCCGAAATCTGGTTAGACCATTGCCCATTATAATTTTTGGTTTAATTTCGAAATTAATTGTTAAAATCATGGGTGACCATTCACACCCGAATCCAATGAATGGCGGCGACTCCATATTCACCAGATCGACCTAGGGTCCACCCAACCGTGGGGTGATCACAGTTGGCGACTTCACTGGGGAATTACGGGTTTGAGCCATGGTTCACTTTTATTTGGCCAATTTAGATTTTTTTAGGATTTTGAGTTTAACATTTTATTTTATTTTCTCTTGATTGGAATTCTGTATTCATATATGATTTTTGTGGATTATTCATATGGCTTGATTTAATGGTTTGATTTCATATTATGTCTTGGATTATTTGCACTAACATTGGCAGGACTTGATTTGAGCTTAATTTGGGCTTATGTGATGGCCCCATTGAATTTTTAATGTGGATGGTTTGATTGGCTTATGATGAATGGACTGATTTAACTTGCTTAATTTATTCATTAAACTGTGTGGTTTGGCATGCATTACGGTTTGTCGGATTGGCTTATTGCACACACACACATTCATGAATATTTGCATAGAACTCCCATTAACCCAATGAAATTAAACCCTAGGTATGCGTATAGTAGGCGCACCAGGATCGCTATCTTGGAAAGTGGGGCTGATAGTACCCACCCGACCGTATGTTCGCGCCACGGTTCGGGAACCTATGAAACCACCTATTGAACCCCATATAGATGAATGAATGGTTAGGGCACTTTAAGCCAATATATTTTCATGCATATTTGAGTCCATTATGGATCGGCCCATGGCCCATGTCCATCTCTTGAGTTACCCCTAGTTTGGGTCCCCTATTTGGGCCCATTAGGAATACCTACCCTTATGGTCTGGTCCATGACCCAAGGCCCAATTCATGCACAAAGAGTCCATACCCATGGGGCCAGGACCCATGTTGCATATAGGATGGGTGCCAACCCATGATGTTTTGCAGGAACCAGCTATTTGGACCCACTTGGGCCCATGGACCCAAATGGAGGCCCAGAATCATCAAGGGTCGTGGATCAAGGAATCAAGATTAGATTAAGTCATTTTTGGCCCATGAAGGCCAAGTGGTAAATTTGATTAGGTTTAGATCTTTTGGCCCATGAAGGCCCATTTGTAAATTAAATTTATTTTATTTGATCCTTGAAGGCACCTTTGTAATAATACAGGATGGTTTGGATTTGAGATTGACATTATTTTATTGTGATGTACTAATCAGGCACCCTAGAAGTCCAGTCCATGCCAATTCTAGAGTAATACCCACTTAGGACCCATGCATCATCATACATCATGACATGCATATTTGGCATCATCAATCATCATTTTCACATCATTTTCATATCATTTCATTCAATTGATTTCACATCATTATCAAAAATGTGACTGTTTCAAAAAAAAATATATAATAATAATTTCTCAAAACCTTTTCAAATCAAATCTCCAATCCTCATTCATTTGTGCTTTGGTCTGGTTATAGGGCCAGGTACTTTCATGCACTCACATTGACTAGGTAAGATAGAGTCAAGACCCTCAGTTTGTTTGGACCTAATTATAAAGGGTCTAAATGTCTAAGTCACTCACATTGGTCTGGTTAGATATGACCAAGAACCTCAACTGTTTCGACCTAGTTATTTAGGGTCTGAACATTTTGAGTCTTTTACATTGGCCTGGTTAGATAGGGCAACCAAGACCCTTATTTGTTTTGACCTGGTTATATAGGGTCAGAGTATTTGAGTCTTTCACATTGGCCTGGTTAACTAGGGTCAAGACCCTCAAATTGTGTTGACTTGGTTATATAGGGTCTGAACATTTGAGTCTTTGTCGTGGCCCAAATTCGAGATATGGGATCTCAAGGATTCCAAGGAAACGACCTTCGGACCCTCCGCATTGATACGGATAAACAGCCACAACATCAACCCTTACCTGGATGAATCAGAGTCTTAACAGAATAAATACCAGCGGAAATCTCTCAAATTTAAAACCATTGCTCAACCACGACTAAGTTGAGCATTAACCCACAAATAAACTAATCAAATCTCAAATGATCTCTATTAGAATTCTGCCCTCTAAGGGTCAAACCAAATAGAATCAAAACTAAATAAAACAAAGTCATGTAGTCTCATAAGCCAAAGTATCTCAAACAGAAAATCTCCTCTACAGAAGCCAGTCAGGACTCAGACAATCCGATCACCTGTAGAGATAAGGATCAGCCGAAGCCTAGTAGAGAAATCCTACGAGACTACAATATCTACTTTTATGCATGTAAATCAGTACAGTTCATTTCATGCATTTCACTTAACATATACTATCACAGTCATATGTGTATTAATCATGTCATCATACTATATTTCATATGCTAGCATGAATATTACAATCATCATGTAAAATCACAGTTCACAAGGAAACAACACCATATCAAATTATAATCATCAATAGTTCACAATCCACATAGTCCCACTATGTTAAGATTACCCTCAAGCAGATTCCACATGGTTCCACCATGTTCCAAACAAACAGTCATACAAGTGTACACATGGTCCCACCATGTTTTTTTTTTTTTTTTTTTTTGGAAAGGTAAGTAATTCCAATAGAAATATGGTGAAGAATGTACAAGGTATGTCAATAGCACAAGGACATGACCAGATCATCCCCATAAAGGCCAACCCTTAAGCAAAATACAAGAAGTCAGAACTGTCCCAACAAGTAACAAAGCCAAGTACCAACAGGCATTGTCCAAGAACCAACCAAGGCAGAACACCACAGGTACCCTACTGTCAACAATACCAGCTCATCTGAAGCAAAAGGCAGCAGCAACCTTCACCAAGAAACACCCTTTCAGTAGATTTAGCAAGCAGCAGCAACCACACCCCTAGCAACAGCCACCACTACACAACAGCATGCCAGGAGTACCCTAACAGTAGCACATGCTATTGCCAGAGCAGAACATACCAGCACGACTGACGCAGTAAGCAGTAGCAACCTTCACCAAGCAACCCTTGCAACAGATTCATCAAGCAGCAGTACCCACACCCCTAGCAACAACCACCACTACCAACAGCAGGCCAGGAGCACACTGACAGCAGCACATGTTGTTGCCAAATCCACCACAGAACACCTGTAAACAAAAGTACTAGTAAGCAGCACAGTTAATACAACAAGCAATAGCTATCTACTCCAAGCAACACCCTTGTAGCAAGTACAGCAATCAGTAACACCCAAAACCCCTAGTATCTGCCCCTACTAGGCGAAATATGTTCAGGACCATACAGCAGCCAAGTCCAGACAATCACAGACATGGAATAAAAATATAATGGTCCTAGGCTTGAGAAAGAAGTCACCAAGTCTGCATAACTTTTCTGCTGTGATTGGTGTCAGCTATGGTGCTTCTCATTCTAACCACAGAGCTCCTTATATCCTCCTTTATACCTTGAAGTATCTTTTCCTAATCTGAAACTTCTTTTCTAAATATTCTGAAGTTCCTTTCCCTCCATAGATGGTATATAGTTGCTGCAAAGCTGAGGCTCAGAATCTTGCATTGAAGTTCCTTACCAGCACCATGTTTATTGACCCATTTCACCTCTTCATATCAGGTATATATGGGTTTGGAGACTTCAAACCAGCTCAGCACATTGGACCAAATCCAAGCTGAGAAGATGCACTCAAAGAACAGGTGCTCCACAGATTCACTGAAGAGGGAGCATATGGGGCAGCAAGAGTGAGTGATGATACCATACCGGAGAAGTCTGTCCTACGTCAGGACTCTCCCCCTCAGTACAAGCAAGACTAAGAAGGAGTGCTTTGGAATTGCACCTTTAGGGACTTTCACCCACGGTGGAAACACACCTGTAACCTAAAGGTCACATAATGCGACCCAATCACAATCACATTCACAATCAAGAAGTCATAATGTATATGCAACATAGTCAAGTCGAACACAATGCAATGTCGTGCAAGGTATGAAGCAAGCATGGAGTGAAAAGAGATGCAATGCAATGCAGGGTGTCACCGGGCCTCACCCAGTAACATGCTCATTCCAACTCACGACCATATGACCCATCATTTTAGGGACTTGCACCCACGGTGGAAACACCATTCTTATTCCTTAAGAGACTTTCACTCACAGTGGAATACACCAGTAACACGCCATACTTTTAGGGACTTTCACCCACAGAGGAAGCCACCCGTATCAGTAACCCTTTCTTTTAGGGACTTGCACCCACGGAGGAAAGCCACCATTCCTATTCCTTAAGAGACTTGCAC
>JAUPMG010132261.1:0-25141 GCA_031762675.1 Pachysandra terminalis
TTTTCTTTTCCGCTGCTATTTCATTAGTTGTTTTGGATGTAATAACTTAATTAGATTTTGATTAATTTTAGTAAAGTGTATTCCTTTAAAGTTTCATTGATTTATTATGGTTTGGCTCTATATTGGTTACCACTCCCGATTTCGGTTGGGGTGAGAGTCGCGGTTCGAACCTAAGGGCTTCCAAGTGAATGACCTTAAGTTTGGGTCGTGACATAAGGTACGTAGGTTGTAATGACCTAAACCCAATTGGGGGTATCGCAACTCTCCTTCGAGTTTGTAAAGCTTGTGTGGTGAGATTAGGCGACCTGAACTTGGAGGCAAATCTCATTGTGTTAGATATGCTGGAGTGTGAGGATATCCTTGGGATGGATTGGCTTTTAGCCTATCATGCGAAGATTAGCTATTTGCAGAAATTGGTTCTTTTTGGTCTTCTTGGAAGTCAATGCTCGATTTTTCGTGGATTGGAGAAGGATCTTTATTAGTACGACTTCCTATTTCCTACGGAAAGCGTTCAGAAGCAATCTTTGGAGGATATCCCTGTGGTGAGCAACTTCGGTCACGTATTTCAGGATATTCCGGGTTTACCACCTAAAAGTCAAGTAGAATTTTGCGTAGAGCTTATTCCTGGTACCATCCCTATTTCGCTTGTGACTTACAGAATGGCGCCGATCGAGATGCAAGAACTGAAGGCTCAGTTAGACGAGTTGATTGCCCTTTGTTTCAACAGACCCAGTACATCACCTTGGGGAGCTCCAGTTATCTTTGTGAAGAAGTAGGATGGTTCCTTTTTGCTTTGCATCGACTACAAACAGCTGAACTGGGTCACTATGAAGAACAAGTACCCGTTGTCATGGATTGACGATCTGTTCGACCTATTAAGAGGAGTGTAATTTTTCTCGAAGATCAACCTCAGATCTGGATATAATCAACTAAGGATTCGAGATGAAGATATTCATAAGACAGCCTTTTGTACCCGATATGATTACTATGAGTTCTTTGTTATGCCATTTGGTTTAACGAACGCGCTTGCAGCTTTCAGGGACCTTATGCATCGGGTGTTTTGATCTTTTCTCAATCGCTTTGTGGTGATTTTTCGTGGATTATATACTTGTGTATTCAAGATATGTGGAGGAGCACTTGTATGCTAACTTTGAAAAATGCGACTTTTGGAAACACGAGGTGAAGTTCCTTGGGCATGTTATATCCATAAATGGTATTTTTGTTGATGCGGTCAAGGTTGAGGAAGTTCTTGATTGTGAGCGACCTAAGAGTGCTTTGGATATCAAGAGTTTTGTACGACATGCGGGTTATTACAGGAGATTCATTGAGGGATTCTCATCTATTTCGACACATTTGTCTCGTTTGACTCGGAAGGGAGTCAAATTTGCTTGGGATGAAAAGTGTGAAGCTGCTTTTAGGGAACTAAAGAAGAGATAGACGTCGGCACCTGTCCTTGTTGTGCCAGTTGCAGGACGGAAGCTAGAAGTCTACACCGATGTGTCATTGCAGGGTGTAGGAGCTATTTCGATGTAGGACGGTCCCGTTGTGGATTATGCTTCATAGAAACTTAAAGCTCATGAGCGCAACTATTGTACTCATGAATTAGAGTTGGTCGCAGTGTATTTTGCTTTGAAGCTTTGGAGGCATTATCTATATGGAGAGGAGTCGAGCAGTTTTTAGATCATAAGATCTTGAATTACATATTCAATTAGAAAGAAATTAATATGCATCAGAGAATATGGTTTGAGCTCATTGCTGACTACATCTCGACGCTTAGCTTCCATCTAGGTAAAGCTAATGTACTGGTAGACCGTTTGAGTTGTAGACTACGAGGACTTCTTGCGGAGTTGATGAGGTAGGAGTGGAGACTTCAGAAGATTATTGCAGACTTGGGAGTCCAGCCTTCAGATTGGCAGTGTGATGCTTTCTTGTCTAGCCTTGTGGTTAAACCATCATTGGAGCAGCAGATTGTAGAGCTTTAGAAGAATGCTACGGATCTACCTGAACTTGTAGTGGACGACAGCATGCTAGAGTGGATTGTACATCCTGATGGTTTGATCAGATTTCGAGGAAGACTTTGTATACCAGCGGAAGAGAACGAAAACAGAGAGATCTTGGACGATGCTCATAAGTCGCGTTATTCCTTTCATCTGGAGAGCACGAAGATGTACATAGATCTACGTCAGCAATATTGGTGGCCAGGAATGAAGAGAGAGATCGCTCAGTATGTGGCATGGTGTATCACTTGTCAACAGGTGAAAGCCGAGCAGATGAGATCAGCAGGACTACTTCAGCCCTTTGTCAATTGCAGAATGGAAGTGGGAGCATATCACCATGGACTTCGTGAGCGTACTATCGAAGACTCGTAGGAGCTAGGATTCGATTTGGGTGATCGTTGATCGATTGACCAAATCTGCACACTTTCTACCGTTTTGGACTTCAACTACAACCTAGGAGATTGCTAGACTGTACATTCGGGAGATCTTGCGACTACAAAGAGTTCCTATCCGCATTGTTTCAGATCGAGGATCTTTGTTCACCTAGGGATTTTGGGAAGCATTTCAGAAAGCTTTGGGTGAGAGACTTGATTTCAACACTGCTTATCTCCCGCAGACGGAGGGTCAGACAGAGAGAGTCAACCAGGTCCATAAGGACATGTTGCGAGCTTGCGTGATGGATTATGGAGGTAGTTGCGGAGAGCATCTTCCATTTGTCGAGTTTTCCTACAACAACAGAATTCACGCGAGTATTGGAATGACACCGTTCGAAGCATGTGTTGGGACTAAGACAATAGCATTGCTGAAGATTCAATGGGGACATCATGACGAGACAGAAGCTTCTTTGGAGGGAGAGTTAGAGATTTAGAAGCGCTACCCACATTTGTTCGAGGATTGAGGTACGAAATTCTTTTAAAAGGGGTAGGTTGTAATGACCTAAACCAACTAAGAGAATACCCACATGCTGAAGATGTACGAAATTCGTCAGCATTTATTTAATATATATATGTATTATTATAAATGCTAATTTGATTTATAAGTATTACTATTTAATTATTGGGGTTGTTTTGATATTATAGATAGTGTGGGGTTTTGATTAATATGAAATCAAAAGAAATATAGAGCTTCCGTTTTGAATGCACGTCCCATAGGGAACGAATTTTACTTTCTGGAAGTTTTGGTTCTATATTTGGATGGGTTTATAAGATAGAATTTAGGGTTTCATTCTCTCATATTGCTTTGGGATTTTAGATCTGAACTTTGATGAGAGGCTAAAGAGGACAAGAGAGGAAGAAGACGACGATTTCGTGGAGACCTTCGACGCCGAAGCACATGAACGAGTTGGTTGTTGGAGCCCTTATTCGCTGAACGAAGAGTGTTCCTGAGAGTGCTAAGAACCTCTATTTGAATCGGGTAAGTTGCGTAAGGATGATCATCATCTTTGTTTGAGATCAATGCCTTGTTTTTGAATATAAGGAATATATGGTTTTATTGATTGATTGAAATGCTAGATCATTGTTTGAATGTGTTTTGATTGTTCTAATATGGTTTAAAGATGTTGTGGGAGGTTTATATGTTTTTACAAGTGATTTTGAAAGTATTAGAATGCCTGGAATTGGATTTAGAAACTCACGAGAAAACCCAGAATCACCCAAATCGGCAGGCTTCTGTCCACCGATGCCTCTGCCGACATATACTAGTTTTTAGGCAAAATCAGCTATTTCGCCGGTTTCGATCCACCGACGCCTCTGCCAACGACCACCAGATTTCACAGAGAGGTTCGGTCCACCAACCACTCCATCGACAAAGACTGTATTTTTTGACAAACTTTGCTATTTGGCAGGCTTCGGTCTACCTACGCCTTTGCCGAACACCCAGTAGTTTGCATAGTAAGTAATGATTTCGTTTGGAAGACTTAGATGGTTGGTGTAGGCTTCGGCCATTGTTGTTGTTGATTTTTGGAAGCAAGACATGACCATGATGAGTCAATCTTGGTGTTCCGATGTGTAGGTTGCTATCATTCCATCTTAGTTGATCCTTATTGTTGTAGACTTGTGGTATTCTAATGATTGTGTGCTGTTGTGATAATGTTGGAAGCTAGAGAATGTATGCAATCAGATTATCAGAGTGTAAGGGAACTCGGATAATTTCTTTTGTAGACCTTCACCTGATATCCGTTTTATGCAATACATACTAGGTTGATGTCAAGTGTAAGTAGACTGGGAAGTGGAAATCTATGGAGAAACAATTGCGATGCGTCCAGACTGGGTTAACTGCATACCTTGTGGGGTGAAAGGACCGACATAAACTAGGGTAGGATGCTTGCAAGCGCCTACAGAGGTTCGCTTCCCCTCGAGTACTGTTCACTCGGAAATTAGTTTACTGTATAGTAGCCTTCGTGCCATGGGTTAGTGCACGGAACGGAGAGGGAATCCGATAATTCCTTGGATACGTCCTAAAGTGGCCTTGCTGTTGGAAGTGTGTTATGAGGTTTTCGTATCATGAAATATTAATCTTAGTTCATTACATTTTGCATCTCAATCATTGTTTGTGTATTTGGCTCATTACATTCATTCTTGGTCATGTGAATGTTTTCATATCATCTCAAAAGTTATTCATTTTGCATCTCTTTACGTTGGATTATTTTTGGATTTTTATGGTACTAACCCTTGTGATTGATTCCATGAGAGGACTGGTGAACATTCCTTTGCTTCTTACTGAGCATCATAGGCTCAAGCAACGTTTTATGTTGTAGGATGGGAAGAGGAAGGTCCGCTCTAGTCGGAGTTGTTGCATGGATTGTCTTGCTGCTTTACCTTCTTGCATACTTTACTCTTCGTTTATTGCCTTTCACTCCTGATGGAGTTAGACTATTAAACTTGATTTGTGTAGTTCATGTATTCTGAGGATCCTTTGGACATAGTAGTTGGATTTTGGATTTTGATTTTGTTTAGGCCCTGCTGAGGCCATGCACTATTTACTTATCTTGGATTTTTTGTACTTGTTAGCATCCGCATTCTAATCTATTAAATGAAATTACTTTATTACTTTTATTTGCATTATGTTGTGGTAGCAATGGTCCAGTTGTGGATCCCGAAGGTCTCACTTGGAGATCCATGCAATTCCTCGTTGGGATTCGTGCTATGGATTTGGGGCGTGAAAGATTGGTATCCGAGCGTAAGGTTTGCTCAGAATACGGTTGATTTTGGTTAGAGACTAATAGTGCTGGGTATCACATAGAAACTGAAGATTTGGTTAAGAAACAGAGAACCCACTATAGGATTGTGTGCTGCGTGCTATTGTTTGTTGATTCTGCTTATATATGTACTTTATGCATACTAGGAGGTGTAGCTTGTAAGACTTAATTGGTTGTTCAGGTGTTTAGATGGCAGAAAGGAGAAGGAATTCTTCCGTTGGGGAGAATTCTACAGCTAGGACTGAGGCTGACGCAGACTCTTTGATGGTGAACGTATTTCCGATCTTGGACTACTGGGCTATGTATCAGTGCTCTCAGATTGAGCGCCAGGCGGTGATGGACAACAGAAGAGTGCACAGTACGTCCATGACTTGGCTCTAGAAGTTTGAGAAGCTGACACCACCGACATATGCAGGACGAGGAGAGCCTCATGATGCATAGGACTGGCTCCTTGATATGGAGAGGATCTTTAGGACCATGGAGTGCCCGGAGCAACAGCGCATACCCTAGCAACTTTTTTATTGACAGGGAAAGCCCTTCACTGGTGGGAGATGACCGGGAGGAGCGTGACTTTTGAGATGACCTGGGAGTAGTTTCGTCTTCAGTTCCTGAAGAACTACCTACCGAGCAGCTACAGGAGGTAGATGGCTTCCGAGTGCATGTGTCTATAGTAGGGTAGTCTCACAGTAGCCCAGTATGAGGATCGGTTCGTGAAGCAGTCCAGTTATGCACTTCACATGGTGGCTAACGAGGCAGACAAGGCAGCCTAGTTCAAGGAAGGTCTATGGCCCACTATTCGATCCAGAGTGGTTCCTCAACATTTGAAGACCTACGCGAATGTCCTTGAGTGCGCTAGGCATATGGAGTAAGACATCGACAGATCCAGAGCATCAACGGAACAACCCAAGTTAGATAGGAGCGGCAGTAGTGGCGATGGGAGATACCAGCCAAATGATGTTAGATCAGGCCAGGACAAGCAGCAGAGCTCAGACTCTCGATTAAAGAGGACACCACCCAGAGTTACGGCAGCTCCAATGGCACTTGTTGCACTTGTAGCGCCAGCATGTGATGCGACACGTCATCGCCTCCCAACTCAGGACCAGATGTTCCCTGGGAGAGACAAAAGGACTTCCCGTAATTGCGACAAGGAAGGACATCTACAGCGATTCTACAGAGCACCAAGGGAGATGGACGGCCTGCAACTCAACTAGGCAGAGTTCACGCACTTACAGATGCTGATGTTCCCCGCGACGACAGCGCTACCAAAGCCATGGTAGAAGGTATCATTCATCTATTTCACACTTCAGTACGCACGCTATTTGACTCTGTTGCAGCCCATTCTTTTATCTCCTCTAGTTGTATGGCTTTTTTGTGTTTACATCCTAGCTTGTTAGAGCATCCTCTGTGTATTTCCAACCCAGTTGGGGGTATCGCAACTCTCCATCGAGTTTGCAAATCTTGTGTGGTGAGATTAGGCGACCTGAACTTGGATGCAAATCTCGTTGTGCTAGATATGCCGGAGTTTGAGGTTATCCTTGGGATGGATTGGCCTTCAGCCCATCATGACAGGATTAACTGTTTGCATAAATCTGTTCTTTTCCGTCTTCCTGGAAGTTGATGCTCGACTTTCCGTGGTTCAGAGAAGGATCGTTATCAGTCCGACTTCCAATTTGCTACGGAAAGGGTTCAGAAGCTATCTTTAGAGGATATCCCTGTGGTGGGAAACTTCGGTCACATATTTCAAGATATTCTGGGTTTAGCACCTAAAAGGGAGGTAGATTTTTGCATAGAGCTTATTCCTGGTACCATCCCTATTTCACTTGCATCTTAAGGAATAGCGCCGATAGAGTTGCAAGAACTGAAGGCTCAGTTAGACGAAATGATTGCCCTTGGTTTCATCAGACCCTGTACATCACCTTGGGGGAGCTCCAGTTATCTTTGTGAAGAAGTTGGACGGTTCCTTTTTGCTTTGCATCGACTACAAATAGCTGAACCGGGTCACTGTGAAGAACAAGTACCAGTTGTTGTGGATTGACGATCTGTTCCACCTGTTAAGAGGAGCGCAGTTTTTCTTAAAGATCGACTTCAGATCTGGATATCATCAGCTAAGGATTCGAGATGCAGATATTCAGAAGAAGACCTTTCGTACCCGACATGGTCACTTTGAGTTCTTTCTTATGCCATTCGGTTTGACGAATGCGGCTGCAGCTTTCAGGGACCTTATGCATCTGGTGTTTCGATCTTTTCTCGATCGCTTTGTGGTGATTTTTGTGGATGATATACTTGTGTATTCAAGATCTGTGGAGGAGCGTGAGGAGCACATACAAATTGTTCTTCAAACCTCTTTTTACCAGCACTTATATGTTAAGTTTGAGAAATGTAACTTCTAGAAGGACGAGGTGAAGTACCTTGGGAATGTTATATCCAGAAATGGTATTTTTATGGATGCAGTCAAGGTTGAGGCAGTTCTTGGTTGTGAGCGACCTAAGAGTGCTTCGGAGATCAAGCGTTTTATAGGACTTGCGAATTACTATAGGAGATTGATTGAGGGAATCTCATCCATTCCAACACATTTGACTCGTTTGACTTGGAAGGAAGTCAAATTCACCTGGGATGAGAAGTGTGAAGCTACTTTTAGGGATCTAAAGAAGAGATTGACGTCGGCACCTGTCCTTGTTGTGCTAGTTGTAGGAGGGTCGCGTTGTGTCTTATGCTTCACGACAACTTAATGTTCATGAGCGCAATTATCCTACTCATGAATTAGAGTTGGCCCCCGCAGTGATTTTTGTTTTGAAGCTTTGGAAGCATTATCTGTATTGAGAGGAGTCGACCAATTTTTGGATCATTAGAGCTTGAAGTACAAATTCACTTAGAAGGATATGAATATGCATTAGAGGAGATGGTTTGAGCTCATTGCTGACTACATCTTGACACTTAGCTTCCATCTGGGTAAAGCTATTGTGCTGGTAGACCCTTTGAGTGGCAGACCACGAGGAGTTCTTGCGGAGTTGATGAGGCAGGAGTGGAGACCTCAGGAGATTATTGCAGACTTGGGAGTCCAGCCTTCAGCTCGGCAGTGTGATGGTTTATTGTCCAGCCTTGTGGTTAAAACATCGTTGGAGCAGTAGATTGCAGAGGTTTAGAAGAACGCTACGGATCTACTTGCACTTGCAGCAGAAGACAGCAAGCCAGAGCAGATTGTACATCCTGACGGTTTGATCAGATTTCGTGGAAGACTTTGTTTACCAGCAGACATGAACGTCAAGAGAGAGATATTGCGACTACACAGAGTTCCTGCCCGCATTGTTTCGGATCGAGGATCTTCGTTCACCTCGGGATTTTGAGAAGCAGTGTAGAAAGCTTTGGGTACGAGACTTGATTTCAGCACCGGTTATCACCCACAGACGGATGGTCAGCCAAAGAGAGTCAACCAGGTCCTTGAGAACATGTTGCGAGCTTGCATGATGAATTTTCGAGGCAGTTGGGGAGAGCATCTGGCATTGGTCGAGTTTTCCTTCAACAACAGTTTTCATGCGAGTATTGGAATGACTACTTTCGAAGCAATGTACGATAGGAAGTGTCATTCACCTATATGTTGGTCAGACGTGGGAGAGGATAGCATTCTTGGACCTGAATTAGTGCAGCAGCGCATTGAGAATCTGAAGCTTATTCGGGAGAGATTGAAGGCAGCTCAAAGTAGGCAGAAGAGCTATGCAGACAAGAGATGGCGAGTGCTAGAGTTATGCGTTTGGCAAGAAAGGGAAGTTAGCACCTCGTTTTGTTGGACCCTTTGAGATACTTGAGCATATTGGACTTGTTTCTTGTCGTGTGGCTTTACCTCCTCAACTATTGGCAATTCATGACGTATTTCACGTATCACTTGTATGGAAATTTGAGACAGACCCTTTGCAGGTGCAGTTGGATCTTCAGGAACGTGTCACATCTCTCGAGAAGCCTATGCGGATTCTAGATTTCAAGGAGCAAGTGTTGCGGAGTAAGACGATACCATTGGTGAAGATTCAATGGGGACGTCATGACGAGACAAGAGCTTCTTGGGAACGAGAGCTAGAGAATTGGGAGCGCTACCCACATTTTTCGAGGATTGAGGTACGAAATTCTTTAAGGGAGGTAGGTTGTAATGACCTAAACGGACTAAGAGAATACCCACAATTATTGATCTAATTGTTTTTTCAAATTTAAGGGTATTTTTAGCATTTATTTAATATAAATATATTATTATAAATGCAAATTTGATTTACAACTATTACTATTTAGTTGTTGGTGTTGTTTTGATATTATAGATAGTGCGGGGTTTTGATTGATATGAAATCAAAAGAAATATAGAGCTGCAATTTTGAATGCACGTCACATAGGGAGCATGTTTTGCTTTTTGGAAGTTTAGGTTTTGTATTTGGATGGGTTTATAAGATAGAATTTAGGGTTTCATTCTCTCCTATTGCTTTGGGATTTTAGATCTGAACTTTTAATGGAGACTAGTGAGAATAAAAGAGGAAGAAAACGACGATTTCATGGTGAACTTCGACGCCAAAGCACGTGAACGAGTTAGTGATTGTAGCCCTTATACGCTAGATGATGAATGTTCCTGAGAGTGATAAGAAACTCTATTTGAATCAGGTAAGTTGCGTAAAGATGATCATTGTCTTTTACTGAGATCAATGCCCTGTTTTGGAATATAAGGAATATATGGTTTTATCGATTTATTGAATGGTTAGATCATTGTTTGAATGTGTTTTGATTGTTCAAATATGGTTTAAAGATGTTTTCGAAAGCTTATATGTGTTTACAAGTGATTTTGAAAGTATTAGAATGCCTAGAATTGGATTTAGAAACTCACGGAAAAACCTAGAATAGCGCAGATCGGCAGGGTTCGACCCACCGATGCCTGTGCCAACAGAGACTAGTTTTTAGGCTAAATCAGCTATTTGGCTCGCTTCGGTCTACCGACGCCTCAACCGATGACCACGAGATTTCACAGAGAGGTTCGGTCCACCGACCACTCCACCGACAGAGACTGTTTTCTTGACTAAGTTTGCTATTCAGCAGGCTTCGGTCTACCGATGCCTCTGTCGGACACCTAGTAGTTTGCACAGTAAGTAATGATTTCATTTGGAAGACTTGGATGGATGGTGTAGGGTTTTGGCCATTGTTGTTGTTGATTTCTGGAAGCAAGACATGACCATGGTGAGTCAATCTTGGGGTTCCGATGTGTCGGTTGCCATCATCCCATCTTAGTTGATCCTTGTTGTTGTAGACATATGGTAATCTAATGATTGTGTGCTGTTGTGAAAATATTGGAAGCTAGTGAACGTAAGCAATCAGATTATCCGAGTGTATGGGAACTAGGATAGTTTCTGTTGTAGGCCTCCACTTGATATGTTGGTGGTAGCAATGGTCTTGTTGTGGATCCCGAAGGTCTCACCTTTAAATCCATGCATCTCCCTCATTGGGATTCGTGATATGGGTTTGGGTTGTGTAAGATTGGTACAAGAGCATAATGTTTGCTCAGAATACGGTTGATTTTGGTTAGAAACTAATAGTCTGGGCATCACATAAAAATTGGAGATTAGGTAAAGAAACATAGAAACCACTATAGGATTATGTGCTGTGTGCTATTGTTTGCCGATTTTGCTTGTATATGTAGTTTATGACTACAAGGAGGTATACCTTATAAGACTTAAATGGTTGTTCAGGTGTTTAGATGGCAGGAAGGAGAAGGAACGCTTCCGTTAGGGAGAATTCTACTCCTAGGACTGAGGGTGACGCAGACCCTTAGATGGTGAACGTATTTCAGATCTTGGGCGACTTGGCTATGTATCAACGTGATCAGATGGAGCGCCAGGCCGTGCCAGACGAGAGAAGAGTGCACAGTACGGCTATGAATTGGCCCGAGAAGTTCAAGAAGCTGACACCACCGACATACGCAGGACGAAGAGAGCCTCATTTTGCAAAGGACTGGCTTCTTGATATAGAGAAGATCTTTAGGACCATGGAGTGCCCAGAACAACAGCCCGTATCCCTGGCAACTTCTTTACTGAAAGGGGAAGCCCTTCACTTGCGGGAGATGAACGAGAGGAGCTTGACTTCCAAGATGACCTGGGAGCAGTTTCTTCTTTAGTTCTTGGAGAACTACCTACCGAGCAGCTACAAGAGGCAGATGGCATCAGAGTTCATGTGTTTGGAGCAGAGCTATCCCACAGTAGCCCAGTACGAGGATCGGTTCACGATGCAGTCCTGTTACACGCTTCCCATGGTGGCTAACGAGGCAAGGCGGCCAAGTTCAAGGAAGGTCTGTGGCCCGCTATTCAATCCAGAGTGGTTTCTCAACGTTTGAAGTCCTACGCAGAAGTCCTTAAGAGTGCTAGGCATGTGGAGTACGACATCGACAGATCTGGAGCATCAAGGGATCAGCCCAAGTCAGACAGGAGCGACAGCAGTGGTGGTGGGAGAAATCAACCATATCATGCTAGACTAAGCTGGCAGCAGAGCTCAGACTCTCGACGAGAGAGGACACCACCGATAGTTGCAGCAGCACCAGCGACACCTGATGCACCTGTAGCGCCAGCACGTGATACGACACGTTAGCCCTTTCCACCTCCAGACCAAATGTTCCCTAGGAGAGACAAGAGAACTTGCCATAAGTGCGGCAAGAAAGGACATCTACAGCGATTCGTTAAAGCACCGATAAGAGATGAACGACCTACAGCTTAGCAGGGAAGGGTTCACGCACTTACGGAAGCCGTTGTTCCCCGCGACGACAGCGCTACCAATGCCATGGTAGAGGGTATCATTCATCTTTTTCACGCTTCAGTACGCGTGTTATTTGACTCTAGTGCATCCCATTCTTTTATCTCCTCTAGTTGCATGGCTTTTCTGCGTTTACACCCGAGCATGTTAGAGCATCCTCTACGTATTGCCAACTAGTTGGGGGTATCGCAATTCTCCATCGAGTTCGCAAAGCTTGTGTGGTGAGAATCGGCGACCTGAACTAGGAGGCAAATCTCATTGTGTTAGATATGCCTGAGTTTGAAGTTATCCTTGGGATGGATTGGCTTTCAGTCTATCATGCCAAGATTTACTTTTTTCAGAAATCTATTCTCTTTTGTCTTCCTGGAAGTCGATGCTCGACTTTCCCTGGATCAGAGAAATGCAATTTTTCTCGAAGATTAACTCCAGATCTGGATATCATCAGCTAAGGATTTGAGATGAAGATATTCAGAAGATGGCCTTTCATACCCGATATGGTCACTATGAGTTATTTGTTATGCCATTCGGTTTGACGAACGCGCCTGCAGGTTTCAGGGACCTATTGCATCGGGTGTTTCGATCTTTTCTCGATCGCTTTGTGGTGATTTTTTTGGATGATGTACTTGTGTATTCGAGATCTATGGAGGATCATGAGGAGCACATACAGATTGTTCTTCAAAAAAATTTTAACCAGCACTTGTATGTTAAGTTTGAGAAATGCGACTTCTAGAAGGAAGAGATGAAGTTCCTTGGGCATGTTATATCCAGAAATGGTATTTTTGTTGATGTTGTCAAGGTTGAGGTAGTTCTTAGCTGGGAGCGACCTAAGAGTGCTTCGAAGATCAAGAGTTTCATAGGACTTGTGGGTTACTACTGGAGATTCATTGAGGGATTCTCATCCATTTCGACACCTTTGACTCATTTGACTCGGAAGGAAGTGAAATTTGCTTGGGATGAGATGTGTGAAGCTTCTTTGAGGAGCTAAAGAAGAGATTGATGTTGGCATCTGTCCTTGTTGTCCCAATTGCCGGACGGAAGTTGGAAGTCTACACCGACGCGTCATTGCAGGGTGTAAGAGCTGTTTGGATGCAGGAGGGTCGGCTTATGCTTCATGGCAACTTAAAGTTCATGTGCATTACTATCCTACTCATCAATTAAAGTTGGACGCAGTGATTTTTGATTTGATGCTTTGGAGGCATTATCTGTATGGGGTGTAGTCGAGCAGTTTTTAGACCATAAGAGCTTGAAGTACATATTCACTTAGAAGGATCTGAATATGCCTCAGAGGAGATGGTTAGAGCTCGTTGCTGACTATATCTCGACACTTAGCTTCCATTCGGGTAAAGCTAATGTGGTGGCAGACCCTTTGAGTCTCAGACCACGTGGAGTTCTTGCACAGTTGATGAGGTAGGAGTGGAGACTTCAGGAAATTATTGCAGACTTGGGAGTCCAGCCTTCAGATCGGTAGTGTGATGGTTTCTTGTCCTGCCTTGGGGTTAAACCATCATTGGAGCAGTAGATTGTAGAGCTTTGGAAGAACGCCGCGGATCTACCTGCACTTGCAGCAGACGACAGCAAACTAGAGTGGATTGTACATCCTGACTGTTTGATCAGATTTTAAGGAAGACTTTGTGTACAAACGGACGAGAATGTCAAGAGAGTGATCTTGGACGAGGCTCATAAGTCGCATTATTCTATTCATCCGGAGAGCATGAAGATGTACAGAGATCTACGTCAGCATTACTGGTGGCAAGGAATGAAGAGAGAGATTGCTCAGTATGTGGCACAGTGTCTCACTTGTCAACAAGTGAAAGCCGAGCAGATGAGAATAGCAGGACTACTTCAATCATTGTCAATTGCGAAATGGAAGTGGGAGCATATCACCATGGACTTCGTGAGCAGACTACAGAAGACTTGCGGGAGCTTGGATTCGATTTGGGTGATCATTGACTGCTTGACCAAATCTACCCACTTTCTACCGGTTCGGTCTTTAGCTACAGCCGAGGAGATTGCTAAACTGTACATTTGGGAGATCGTGCGACTACACGGAGTTCCTGTCCACATTGTTTCGGATCGAGGATCTTTTTTCTGCTCGTAATTTTGCGAAGCATTGCAGAAAGCTTTGGGTACGAGACTTGATTTTAACACCGCTTATCACCCGCAAATGGATGGTCAGACAGAGAGAGTCAATCAGGTCCTTGAGGACATGTTACATGCTTGCGTGATGGATTTTGGAGGCAGTTGGGGAGAGCATATGCCATTGGTTGAGTTTTCCTACAACAATAGCTTTCCTGCGAGTATTGGCATGACACCTTTCGACTCGTTGTACGGTCGGAAGTGTCGGTGTCACGAACCAAACCGAAAATGCTCGTAGGAGGTTCAGAATTTGGTTTCGCAACCTTCACCGCAAACAAAAGTCGAGAGTGGCAAGCGATATCTAGCCAAGTCAGGCTAAATATATAATGGATATTAATTAAGATGTAAAAAAATTAAGATATTAAAGTTCTTTATAAACATCGAGTATAGTTATTTATGATACAAGCAGCGGAAATAAAAACTGGTCAGGTAATTTCAAATCAATTGCTACTATTAGTATAGGTAGAAACCTAACTAAATATATTAATGACCACTAACACCTATAGTAGATAAAATATCAAAGTAGCAAGATTATATATATTGGAAATTCATCAAAGGAAATTTATAAAGCAAAACTTACATTTAAATCTATGCGATAACAATTGAAAGCAATAGATATATTACAATTCATAAGTAGATGAAACCTAAATAATGTTTGTACAAGGGGAATTTAGATTAAAAACAAGTACTAATTATTACATTACATCAATAAGTAAGAATCAGAGTCTCGTCTTCCTCCAGGACTTCATCTTGATCTTTTTCTAACATACCTGAAATGTTGTCACTATAAAGCGTGAGCTACACTAGCTAGTAAGTATGATACCTTCAGAAATATAAAAGACTATCCTATAACTCATGCAACTCACAATACTTACAGTTCACACACAAACAAGCAAAGGTAGATGGAGGAGGTCATTTATTTAGTTAATGCATGCCGTGCAACTACCTTACAACTATCACCACTTGTGATCTATGCAAACATTCTAATCTACAATGGGTCTATGTTGTTACTAGGATAGACCGATCCACCTTTTGGTAGGCCAAAACACAAAGATAAGATCCTTTATGCTCAGTGATAGTTAATGATGGTTCCACCACATGATCTCGATCGTACTATCCCAGGGTGCTCACACAAAAACCACCCGCCAATAAATGGACTGAATAGCAGATTATTCTATGTGCGCAACATAGTTTCTAGGGGTTTCGACCTAGAGGACACAAGTGCCTCACCTTATTTTCGATCATAGGGACGAATCCCAAGGCATCACACAGATCTTCCTCAGGGAACCATACACTACTGATCAATGATCAGAGTTCACTCATATGATTCGGATATTGGATCTTACCAACATAAAGTGCCATCTCCTATCATCTTTCCTAATGTGTCTTGGGATCTATGCCTAAGATGCATCCCGGACCATGAGAGAACACAATTATTGGTCTATTGGGATGATCAGTCCCTCAACCACTTAAGCTAAGTCTCCTCACTTATGTTGACTTCTAGGTCAGCATATTCTCATGTAATAAATAATAATCCTCCAACTATGGATTTAAGGACAGGGTGTTACTTATAGACCAAATCCATGGTCAAGAGCTAATGCGGTGCATGTGATGAGGGGCAAACTAACTAAGCATTCAAGTAATAGTGTACAGGGTGTAATCATAACAATTCACATGAAGCATACATCACAATTCTTCATAGCAAGATCATAGAAAATAGTGCATAAAGATACTTGTACATTTTCATGCAATGTTCCAAATATGACATTAACTTTAGGTATTGATCATCTTTGTCAACCTCTTACATTTCATCACTACATGGATATAGTTCCATGAGAAAACAATTACCTAAACTAGACTATTCCAAGTCAACCTTTCACATTCTTGTATTTCGTTGTACCAATCTAAGTTCAAAAATAAAAGTTATACTAACAGCATGGCATGTGAATATGGCATACAAACAATAATGCATACTACATGTGTACAAGGTGCATTAGAATATAATTAAAACATGCATATTATTATATGTAGACATGGAACACACCATAATTCAGCAAGGTATATTATAAAAGCTATAATACCATGTCACATACAATTGTAAGTACAAAATCAAATAATATTTAATAGGCAGGTATGGCACTCACTATTTCTTTACTGCACAAGTATACTACTGTCATTAAATTGATTGGTCCATTCTACTATTTCTGTCACAACCCAAACCCGATAGATCATTTCAATCCAGAGGGGCCTACCATCATGACCTTCACTTCCTCAAAAGGAGAGCGGTGGCCAAAGAGTATCAATAGTATCTACTAAATACTCTAAGATAAATTAAATGAGACTATATAATATCACAAAAGTTCAGCGGAAAAGAATCGAAAATAAGTTCAAGATTGAAAATCAGATTTCTGTATAAATAAGAAATACTATCATTTCTCCAAAAAGAAAATATCTATACACATTGTCCAAAAGTGTTTCAAAAACATTTAAACATACATCAAATAAATACAGTAGATCACTGGGGAAGGTAGAAGTTGTCCTCCTCGCCGTATAACTCCTCTTCAGCGTTTGCAACCCCAAGGCCTTCTTCCCCCGGAAGATCTAACTCTCCTGAAATTGTTTCGCTCAAAGGTGTAAGCTAACTAGCTAGTAAGATTTGTATTCGAGAATATATAAGTTCATCTTAGCTTTCTAAGCCACAACACAATATCAGTTTAAGTGCAATGCAAGAGCTACGCTTTTCATTGTAATGCAATGCATGCTATTAAAATTACGATATCACTACGGTGAATTTTCAATCAACTACATGTGTGCATAATGCGTACTCGGGTAGAATGTCAGTGAATCTGTTCCCACCTAGTTCAGCCTCTCATCAGGGTGCTCCAGTAACCTGAAGTCACCCGCTTCTCATATTCTCTTTTCTAAGGCCCCGAAGAGCTCCAGCAACCTGAAGTCATCCCCCTCCCCCCCTTTCGGTCCAACAGGGTGCTCCAGCAACCTGAAGTCATCCCGCAGAGAAACTCGATTACCTGACCAAACTATAGAGGCTCTCCTCTGATTTCCTCGGGCCAAAGCCCCTTGGTTAGGATTGAGTATGTTAGGTTAGCTACTCCCTCTTATGTCCACGAGACACAACCGTGAGGTCCCGGACTTCAGGGTCATACTCTTAGACCACTGGGGTCTTAAGCTTATGAGTGTAGTGTTAGTGCACATTAACTAAACATGCAAGCTGTGTATAGAACGTGCGAAGAAGAAATCCACTTATATTAATTTAACTACATTCACGTGTTCGCATGGCATGTCATTCAACATCGTTCATAATATATTCACATCCATCTCTTCACATTCACAGTGCATTCATATCCATGAATTTATCATTTACATGGTATTCATAGTCAATCATTTTCATCAACAATGTCCAAGAGCATACGCAAGTTAACAACATAAATGTGCATTCTTACCTTCAAAGCAATTCATATGTATAAAGAAACAGGATTTATTACTGTACTTCGGCGGGGTCTTCGGCGAGCCTAACCCCACTTTGGCGACGTGTTCAGCGCACCGAAGGGTTCGCCGAAAGTTGGTTCGGCGGACTCCTCGACGAACCCCTCTGTGGTTCGGCGAACAATCCAGGGATTAGGTGTTTTTGTGAGTCCTTCGGCTAGGTGTTCGGCAGACTCAGGGCAAACCCCCTGTGGTTTGGCAGACTTTCCAGGGACCTAGGTTATTTTATGAGTCCTTCGGCGACTTTCTCGGCGCGCTGAAGGGATCTCGGCGAGCCCTACAAGTTGTTCATGCTAGGCGGCCTATTAGGCGCACCGAAGGTGTGCCCTGTGCCCAGAAAATGGTTCGGCGACCAGTTCGGCGCGCCCAATGGTGCGCCAAATGGTGCAAATGGTCAGAATCTGGGGATGTTTTAGGGTTTTCTACACTGAACAATTCTACACTACATGTCATTTGACATACTCAAAACATACAAGGTAAAAACCACATATCCAAAGCATCAAATTTATGCAACAAACATACTACTTATCCAACACAAAGAAACATACATCAATAACTATCCTAGAATCTAAGATTTAAGCCATTTACATTCTAGAATCCATACTTACCTCCTTAGTTAAAATCAAGCAATCCAAGCAATTCCAAAGCAAAAGTTCACTTCTTCACCAAGCTTTCTTTTCTTCTCAAAACTCTTCTTTTCTCCAAGCCAAAACATGTTTAGCATGAGAAGCTTGTGAGACAAGCTTCCCCTGCAAGACACAAACTCTCTCTCTCCCTTGCCACATGTCTCCCATCTAGCCTTTGCTACCTTTTTAAATTTTTCATCCCAGCCCTCGGTTCTGAACTACCCAATCTCAACCCTTCCTTTTCTAACCTCTCAAATCCAACCCTTAATTCTATTTTACTAAACTAATACCCTTACTTCCACAGGCACATGTATTCACAACAATGCCATTACTTATTTACCACAATGCCATTTATGTATATTTATAGAAACCACTATACTTTTACACTATGGTCATAAGAAAAAAAAAGTAATTTCACATATTATGATATGCCAGTGCATCTTGTTATATATAAAATGATAAACAAAATAGGGTTTTGTTTTCCTTCTAACGAATCGGGTCGTTACAATTTCGGCGAGGTCTTTGGCATAGGCTTCGGGGCACTGAGCTCCCTTTCGGCGACCCCCTCGGTGGACCTCACCTGAGATTCGGCTACAATTCCAAGACCTGATTTCTCAGCGACCTCTTCGGTGTTCCCTTTGGTGCACCGAAGTACATTTCGGCGACCTCCTCGGCGAACCACTCTGAGATTCGGCGACAATTCCAGGACATCCATTTCCGGCGACCATGTCGGCGCCTCAGTCGGGGCACCGAAGCAGATTTCAGCGCCCCGAAGCTACATCGGCGACCTCTCAGCTGACATTCAAGCTTGGTGACCCTTCGGAGCACCGTGATGTCCGCCTACAGCACATAAATTCATGTTCGGCGACCATTCGACGCGCCTAAGTGCTCGCCGAACATCGCGAACAGCCTAAAATTTAAGAGTTATCTATTATTTTCCTACACAACTATGGGATAACTTCCAACATACATCATATTATCAAGATCTAATAAACATAACCCTAAACTCCAACATCCATGAACATGAAAGTAGAGAAAATGCATCAAATCTAGGAATCTAAGTACATTCATGAAAGTATCCACTTACCTTTGTGATTGAAGATGTAAAAACTCTCAATCATCACTAAGCTTATTTCTCTCTTTCTTCATCTCCAAGCTCAGTTCCAAGTTCCAACCAAACCCTAGCCTTCAACAAAAAAAATGAGAGAAAGAGATGAGATTCTCTTTTCTTCTGTCAACCTAAACCCTAACAACTGGCATAATCTCCACCCTCCAATTCTCTCCAACATCATCTCATCCATCCATTCTTCTCATATAATCTCAACCATCAATTTACACACACTCTCATCTTAACCATTCAAGCTAACCACCCCAACCACTTAGATCTAGACCACTCATTCTAACCCATTCCAAATCTAACCCTACACCTATCCTTCACTAAAGACAAACCAACTTCTACTTTAAATCTAAACCACATAAAATTCTAAAATGAATCCTAACCACACACCTCACTAAACAACCAAATTTACAGGTTTGCCACTCTCTCAACACAATAGGGTTGGACTACTATGCATAGTAGCAATACCCAGAAACCATATCAAGTTTGATCGCATGGTCGGATCTAATCCGATCAGCGATCCAATCAAGGTTAACAATCAACACATGATATAGAATATAAAAAAACACTAATAGGAAGATCAAAGCTTCCATAATATTTTATTCCTACTTAATCACTAATTTAATCTATCAGATTAACACTACCCTTAAGTTTATTAAGGTAAACTAATCAGTTACCGATCTAGGGTTTTCTAGTGTGTTTCAATGTGTGGTTAAGGACATTAAGTGTCCAAAACTAGATTTATTAAGTGAATTTAACTTGGCAATTTAGGCAAATTACCATCCTACCCTAAGGTTCTTTATTAATATTTTCATCAATTATTCAGGTTATTACAGTCGGCCACCTGTAATTGGTCAGAAGTGGGAGAGGATAGCATTCTTAGACCCGAGTTAGTGCAACAGAGCACTGAGACTGTGAAGCTTATTCGGGAGAGATTGAAGGCAGCTAGAGTTATGCGTTTCGACAAGAAAGAGAAGTTAGCACCTTGTTTTGTCAGGCCCTTCGAGATACTCGAGCGTATTGGACTTGTTGCTTATTGTGTGGCTTTACTGCCTCAGCTATCCGCGATTCATGACGTATATCACGTATCGCTTCTATAGAAATATGAGCCAGACCCTTCGCACGTTCTTGATTGGACGCAGCAGGATCTTCAAGAAGATGTCACATATCTCGAGAAGCCTATGTAGATTCTAGATTGCAAGGAGCAAGTGTTGCGGACTAAGGCGATACCATTGGTGAAGATTCAATGGGGACAGCATGACGAGACAGAAGCTTCTTGGGAGCGAGAGTTAGAGAATCGGGAGCGCTACCCACATTTGTTCGAGGATTGAGGTACAAAATTCTTTTAAGGCAGGTAGGTTGTAATGACCTAAACCCACTAAGAGAATACCCACCTTTAATGATTAAATTTTTTTTTTCAGATTTAAGGCTATTTTCAGCATTTATTTAATATATATGTATTATTATAAATGCTAACTTGATTTATAAGTATTACTATTTAATTGTTGGGGTTGTTTTGATATTATAGATAGTGTGGGCTTTTGATTGATATGAAATCAAAAGAAATATAGAGCTTCCGTTGTGAATGCACGTCCTATAGGGAATGTGTTTTGCTTTTTGGATTTGGATGGGTTTATAGGAGATAATTTCGGGTTTCATTCTCTCCTATTGCTTTGGGATTTTAGATCTGAACTTTTGTGAGAGGCTAGAGAGAACAAGAGTGGAAGAAGACGATGATTTCGTGGAGAACTCCGACCCCGAAGCATGTGGACGAGTTGGTGATTGCATCCGTTATTCACTAGACGAAGAGTGTTCCTGAGAGTGCTAAGAAACTCTATTTGAATCAGGTAAGTTGCGTAAGGATGATCATCGTCTTTGATTGAGATCAATGCTTTGTGTTTGAATATAAGGAATATATGGTTTTATCGATTGATTGAACGGTTAGATCATTGTTTGAATGTGTTTTGATTGTTCTAATATGGTTTAAAGATGTTTTCAGAAGTTTATATATGTTTACAAGTGATTTTGAAAGTATTAGAAGGCCTAGAATTGGATTTAGAAACTCACGGAAAGACCCAGAATTGCGCAGATTGGTAGGCTTCGGTCCACCGATGCCTCTGCCGACAGAGACTAGTTTTTACAAAAAATTAGCTATTTCGCAGGCTTCGGTCCACCGACGCCTCTGCTGACGAGCACCAGATATCACACAGAGATTCGGTCCACTGACCACTCCACCGACCGAGACTGTTTTCTTGATTAACTTTGCTATTCGGCAGGCTTCGGTCCACTGACGCGTCTGTTAACACCTAGTATTTTGCACAGTAAGTAATGATTTCGTTGTTGGTGCATTCTGAACCTGCTAGGGAGTGGTTGTTGGTGTATTCTGAATCTGCTGCAAGGGTGCTTCTTGGTGACGGTTGCTGCTGTCTCCTGCTTCAAATGTGCTGGTATTGACGACAATAGGGTACCTTGCTGTTCTGTCTTGGGTTAGTTCTTGGACAATGCCTGTTGGTTTCTGACTTTGGCACTTGTTTGGGTTAATTCTTGATTCTTGTATTTTGCTTGAGGGATGGCATTTTATTGGCCTGATCTGGTCATGGCCTTGTGCCATTGACATACTTTGTACATTCTTTACCCTGTTTCTTTTCTATTGAATTACTTACCCTTCCAAAAAAAAACAAAAAGTAATGATTTCGTTTCGAAGAGTTGGACGGATGGTGTAGGGCTTCGGCCATTGTTGTTATTGATTTTCAGAAGCAAGACATGACCATGGTGAGCCAATTTTGGTGTTCCGATGTGTTGGATGCCATCATTCGGTCTTAGTTGATCCTTGTTGTTGTAGATTTGTGGTGATCTACTGATTGGGTGCTGTTGTGAAAATGTTGGAAGCTAGTGAACGTATGCAATCAGATTATCTGAGTGTCTGGCAACTCGGATAGTTTATGTTGTAGGCCTTCACTTGTTATCCACTTAATGCATTACATACAAGGTTGATGTCAAGTGGTAAGTAGACTGAGAGGTGGAAATGTATGGAGAAACAACTGAGATGCGTTAGGACTGGGTCGACTATATACCTCGTGGGGTGAAAGGGCCCATAGAAACTAGGGTAGAATGCTTGCGAGCGCCTATACAGGTTCGCTACCCCTCGAGTACTATTCACTCTAAAATTAGATTACTGTATGGTAGCCTTTGTGCCATTGGTTAGTGCCCGAAACGGAAAAGGGATTTCGGTAATTCTTTGGATACGTCCTAAAGTGGCCTTGTCGTTGGAAGTGTATTATGGGGTTTTCTTATCATGAAATATTAATCTTAGTTCATTACATTTTGCATCTCTATCATTGCTTGTGTATGTGGCTCATTGCTTTCATTCTAGGTCATGTGAATGCTTTCATATCCTCTCATAAGCTATTCATTTTGCATCTCTTTACGTTGGTTTATTATTGGATTTTTATGGTACTAATCCTTGTGATTGTTTCCAAGAGAGGACGGATGAACATTCCTTTGCCTCTTACTGAGCATCATAGGCTCACGCAATGTTTTATGTTATAGGATGGGAGGAGGAAGGTCCGCTCTAGTCGGAGTTACTGCGTGGGCTGTTTTGCTGCTTTACCTTCTTGCTTGCTTTGCTCTTTGATTACTGCCTTTCACTACGTATGGAGTTAGACAATTAAACTTGATTTATGTAGTTTATGTATTCTGAGGATCCTTTTGACGTAGTAGTAGGAGTTTTGAATTTGATTTTGTTTTTGCCCTGCTAAGGCGATGCACTATTTATTTATTTTGGATTTTACGTAGTTGTTAGCTTCCGCATTCTAATCTGTTAAATGAAAGTATTTTTTTACTTTTTTTCCATTATGTTGTGGTAGCAATGGTCCAGTTGTGCATCCCGAAGGTCTCACCGTGAGATCAGTGCAATTCCCTCATTGGGATTTGTGCTACGGATTTGGGGCATGAAAGATTGGTATCTGAGCATAAACTTTTCTAAGAGTACATTTGATTTTTGTTAGAGACTACTAGTGCTGGGTATCACATAGAAACTGAAGATTAGGTGGAGAAACATAGAAACCACTATAGGATTGTGTGTTGCGTGCTATTGTTTGTTGATTCTGCTTATATATGTACTTTATGCTTACTAGGAAGTGTACCTTGTAAGACTTAAATGGTTGTTCGGGTGTTTAGATGGCAGGAAGGAAAAGGAACGCTTCCGTTGGGGGGAATTCTGCAGGTAGGATTGAGGCTGACGCAGACCCTCAGATGGCGAACGTATTTTAGATCTTTGGAGACTTGGCTACATATCAGCGTGATCAGATGGAGCGCCAGGCGGCGCTAGATGGGAGGAGAATGCACAATACGACAATAACTTGGCTCGAGAAGTTCAAAAAGCTGACACCACTGACATACGCAGGATGAGGAGAGCCTCATTATGCAGAGGATTGGCTCCTTGATATAGAGAGGATCTTTAGGACCATGGAGTGCCCAGAGCAGCAGCACGTATTCCTAGAAAGTTTTCTACTAAATGGGGAAGCCCTTCACTAGTGGGAGATGATCAGAAAGAGCTGTACTTCCGAAATGACCTGGGGAGCAGTTTCGTCTTCAGTTCCTGAAGAACTATCTACCGAGCAACTACAGGAGGCAGATGGGCTCCGAGTTCATGCGTCTGGAGTAGGGCTGTCACGTCCCGAACCGCAATTCCTTATGGAAATCCAAAATTCAAGAACATGACCATCACCCCAAACAGAAGCCTGGGAGTGGCAATGATATCTAGCCAAATAGGGCTAAATAAAAACTGATATTATTTAAATCAGCAGTGGAAATCTACTAGTCTAGTATTTTCAAATCAATTCCTAATATCTATTTAGGGAAAACCCTAAATAAATAAATCTTAGAAGTACTATCCTCCCTAGAAAGCTGATAAGTGTCTAACAATTGCACTTTTAGACTTATTACTGATGCGTATTAGTCTTATAGATATGTTAATGTGAATGAATTAATGCACTTATTGTGTTTTGCAGGTCTTATGAGAATGAAAGGAAAATGGCTTAATTTAACTCAATTAAAACTTTAATGGAATCCACCTTCATTGCTAATGATCAAGGCCTCATTTCAAGCCTAATTATACCATGAAGCCCATGTAGAAGACCCACGGTGGAAGCCCAAGAAAATCCCAAAGGAACACATCCAAAATCAATCCAGAACAAGGCCTATAAATACATTGTCGATCGTGCGACATTAGCGATCGAGCAGAATTGCAGTTACAGAACAGAGCAGTTTTCGTATTTTGACCATAACTCCCTCAATTAAAGTCCGATTGAGGTGATTGTGGTCCCGTTGGAAAGCTAACACGACTCTCTACAACGTTGCCTCTAATAACCACATTCAGATTCCAATTTTTTCTGGGTCGCAATCGAGTCGCAATATGGCTGTTTTGGGTAGTCTGAAAATAAAGCCGAAATTAGAGTTTTCTTTGGGATAATTCTTGTGGGATTAGAGTTCCAATCTTTTTGGGATTGCTTTATCTATAAATAGGGACTTCTAACTTCATTTTAAAGGAGAAAGAAAAGAGGTAAAAAAGAGAGGCATTAGGCATAAGATAGATTAATTATTTTTCTTGGGGATTCATAGCAAGTTGAAGAAGAAGAAGCATTATTAGCAGCTAAGTTCTTGGGAAGTATTGATGTAAACTCTAACCTTTTTTATTATGGTTTAATTTCATGTTATTTTTAGGTTCTTTAATTCCCTGTTTGTTGATTGCATAATTAAGAGGATTCACTAGAATCAATTTTAATGTTTAATAATCAAG
>JAUPMG010132262.1:0-11461 GCA_031762675.1 Pachysandra terminalis
GTTTAATAAATTTCTGTTAATTATGGTTCAATATTGATTACCACTCCCGATTCCGATTGGGGTGAGAGTTGCGGTTCGAACATAAGGGTTCTCACGAGAATTTCGTTAAGTTTGGGTCGTGACAATAAAGTAACGAATGAGCGACTCCATATCAAGTTCCATAAAACTAAAATGGAGATACACTCTCAAAAGTCTCGCTTATGCCGCAAACTCATTTTGGCCACATCGGATTGAGTATTTCTAATTCCTTATGAGCAGAAGCTCAGATCTCTATGCTCAACCACTAGATTCATGTTAATGTGCTCATTTAAAATAATTCAAATAGTACACACACACACACACACACAGATATATATATAAGTATATGAAACATCAAATGATAATTTTAAAACATGAGCACCTATCTCTATGAATCGTATCTCTCTAAATGTGATGCCAAATAGTCTTTCTTAAGCCTCATGCTATTTAGCTTCGACCTAACTGCTTTTTCAGAGAAACCCCTGTTAGACTGTAGATGCATGGCCATAGAAAGTAAGCTAGAGTAGCGATCATCAGATGTAACTTCACAATATGATCAAAGGTAATAAGGTTATAAGTTGATCAAATCTAGGATCATCCTAATCTCACACAGCAAGGAAATAGGGATCCATTCACTTGCTCTCAAAGGAAACATCGCTAATAAAAAAAGTGGTATGCAATACATGCTTCAATGGAGCCTTGGACCCATCCAATGGTATGTCAACCTCTAACACACGGATCTTAGTATAGTTGCAATCTATGCGCCTAACCTGAACACCTTAATCAAAGTTACAACTCTCAAGCACCTTGATTAAGGTCTCACATCCGGCTCTATCAGGTAATATATGATTCCCTAAGGAATCTTATCCTACCTCTCCCAGGGTGACATATAACCTCTATAGAGTCCTCTAAATGCCCCCGATGGCATAAGTCCTCTTGATGTCTCATCCTACTCGCAATGCATGTGCCAGGGATAGTCGCTATGTGAGAAGCTGACCACTAACCTGGTGACATATCGTATCCATATCCTCATAATATGAAAGTAATGTGTGTGTAAAGTGTACATGTAATACACAATCTCATGCCTCTTGAGAAGATGAACTCTATTAAATTCTCACGCATGAAATATAATGTAATATGAGATGTTTACATAACAAATGTAAATAAAACTATACCACCTAACACAAATCACATTCTAAACTATAACTTGAAACCTTAAGGGTCAAATAGTAATTTAATCTCATTAATAAATTAGGATTAGAATTCATAAAATCCTTAATATTATAGAATATGTTAGAAATCCGTAATTCACCTAAAAATGATCAGGATAACTAGATAGACTTAAGAAACATTACGGGTCAGATAATTGAACTTAGCAGGTAAATAGGAAATAAAATCAATTAGCAAGATAATATTGGTTTAGATAACTTAGATAATTCATTTGAGATTCCAAAACATAATTGTGCAATTAGAAATTAATTAGGTGTTTAATTTGAAATGATAGAGCCTGAAACCCAGTTTTACCCTTCCAGCCGTTTAGTATTGCGAAAATGCCCCCGGACCTATAAATAACCAACCAAAACTCAAAACCCTCTCTCTCTCTCTCTCTCTCTCTCTCTCTCTCTCTCTTTTCTCTTGATTTGTGTGGAGCTCGTGGAGAAGAAATTGGGAGAAACCCCAAACTCTCGGATGCAATGGATCGACTTCGGACACGACCCAGCATGTTGGAGCTACTTCGGATGCGACCTAGCATGCCTCGAGTTGAGTATTCTTTCGATGTCTGTGTATGTACTTTTATCTTAACATTGTGATCATGGGGGAAGAATGCATGTGATTGTGTTCTCCCTTCCCCCCATGAGTTTGGTTGGTGGATTTGATGATTTAGGGATCAAATCCCATGCTCTTGATAACCCATCCCTCGTAGACAACTTATACGACCAGATTCATGCGATTTCACTTTTTTAGGGTTTGGAGTTTTGGTGAAACTAATGGAACTCCATCTAGAATAATCCCCCTTGGCTTAGAAACTAATATCAAGTCGAGTGCACATCATAGCATACATCAGATTACCTATAGCACTAGCATAGAGAACACAAGCCATCTGGTCCATCTCTTCTTATGTCTCTGTAGAAAGGCCAAGATGCAATGAAGTACCCTTCTCAACAGGAGTGTCAGTGGGTTTAGCATCGTGCATTCTGAAATGCTCAAGTATCTTTTTTATGTAAGTCTCCTGGGACAAGAAAAGAAGCCTCTTAGTGAGATTCCTATGAATCTTAACACCCAACAAATAATCTACCTCACCCATATCCTTCATCGCAAAATTGAAGGAAAGCCACTCTTTAGTGGCAACAATCATCTCCTTATCGTTCCCCGCTATTAAAATGTCGTTAACATATAGTGACAAGATAAGAAAGCTCTTACTATGATGTCAAACATACACACAATGGTCTTCCTCGATCATCGTGAAGCCAAACTCTATAATGGCTCGATGGAATCGAAGATACCACTGCCTGGATGATTGTTTCAGGCTATACAAGGAGCTTTTGAGTCTAAAAACTCTGCACTCATGCCCATTGGCTACGAAATTCACTGACTGATCCATATAGATCTCCTCATCTAGCTCTCCATTGAGAAACATAATTTTAACATCCATCTGGTAGAGTTTCAAATCAAGGTGTGCGACAATAGCTAGAATGAGGTGTATAGAGGCAAATCTCACAACTAATGATAATACCTCCTCATAGTTGACACCTTCTTTCTGAGTATAACCTTATACCATGAGACGGGTCTTGTATCTCTCTACACTTTCATCTGCCTTGCGCTTGACCTTAAGAACCCACTTGTTTCCAATGGTCTTGCGTCTAGGGGGAAGATCAACAAGTTCCCAAACTTGGTTCTTCTCCATGAAAGTCATTTCATATCCACTTCTACGAAGCAAGTGATGATAACGCATCTTGGTATGAGCCAGGCTTATCATAATCGAGCGTGGGAGTCATGAATAACTCACCCTCAATCATAAAACGACGACGAGGAATCTGTCCACGACTACTCCTAGGCATTGGATTGCTGGAATCCGTGTCCTCTATGATACTTCACTTGGCGGGAATCCACCCCCACTGTCTACAACATCTGTAGAATCCATAGGATCCTATTGAGAACCAATGTTCTTAGTGATGTTTGGATGTGGGGTGATCTCTGCTAATCCCAACTCTGGCTTATTCATCTCTAAGAGCTTCAGATTCATCCATGATCTCTTCCTGCTCAAGAACTCATCCTCGATGAAATCCACATCACGTGACTCAATTTGTGTTAATCCCCAATTGGTCTATTCGCAGAAAAAGACGTATCCCATAGAGTTCTCTGAGTATCTCATAAAGATGGACTTAACGACTTTATTGTCTAGCTTCCCTCTCTGGTGGGAAGGCGCATGAATATAACCTGTCGACCCCCATGGCCTCATGTGAGTTAGGTCAGGTTCTCTACCTGTTTATAACTGGTAGTCATGAGAGTGTCTCCCCAAAAAACTAATGGGTAGGGACACATGCACCATCATCGACCTTACCTTGTTTAACAAAGTACAGTCCCTTGTCCCTGAACATTATTTTGTTGAGGTGTGTTTGGGATCATCAATTACCTATAGATTTACTTTTCTTCACATAACTCTATAAACATATCAGATAAATACTCGTGTCCTTTATCGGTACGAAGACACTTCATGTATCGATCCTATTGGTTCTCGACTTCTATCACAAAGTGTTTAAAACAATCTAATGCTTTTGACAAACCATGTACGCATAACGGTATCGTGTTTAATCATCGATGAATGTGATGAAATAGGATATTTCATGGTGGGCCCTAACGTTGATTGGTCCACATATATCAAAATAGACTAACTCTAAATGAACATTTGCTCTCATTGCCTTACCAAATTGTTTCCTACATGACTTACCGCCTAAACAATGCTCACAAGCGGTTAATTGAACCTTGGCAAGCGATCTTAATAGACCTGCTTTAGCCAATCGGTTCATCCTCTCTAGCCCTATGTGGCCTAGTCTAGTATACCAGCTCAATGAATCAGAAATAATAACATCATCATTATGGGAAGTCAAATTAAAAATGAAATTTGCATTACTTGAATAATCAATATCAATTTTAAATAGACTATCAGAAATAAATTCCCTACCATATAAAACCAACTCTAAAGAAATGGAAATGCAGCCTCGACTATAAATAATAGAAAAACTAGTCTAAGCAACTCTACTAGCTGTAGTAGATCACTTTGGACATGTCTGTCTTTCCTCCACGCTTCCCTCCCTAGGGCACTTGGTACTTTTGCCTGCCTCAGGCGTTTGCTCAACTGTTTCCCCTCGTTGGGGCACCTAACTTTGTGCTTAGACCTGGTTGCCTTGCGCTTCGTCAGTTCGGCTAAGAGAGTAGTGCTGTTATATCTTGCGGTCTGCCGCTCTGCCTCGAACCCTAGATGATGCGAAAAATCGTTAAACATTTTAATGCTCTCATTGTGCATCATGATGAGCCTCATGTGCTCCTATGAGTCAGGTAGGGATCTCAGAACAGCGAGAATCTGCTGCTCATTTTTTCTGGCAGTTCCCTGCGGCTTTCAGATCTTGTATCATAGAAGACATCTTTCTAAGATGCTTAACCATGCTCACACTAGAAGCTATCTTGTAGGTCTTAAATTTCATCATTAGTGCATGTAATCTGGTAGCCAAGGTACCAGCGAATGTGAGTTTCAGTGCATTCCACATCTCAAGCACAGTCTTATTGGCCTCAAATTCTCCAATGAGATCATTGTGCGTACTACTCAACATAGTAAATAATGCATAATGATCCTTCTTGGCGCAAGCCTGATAAACCTCCATATCTCTACGATGCTAGGTAGTGGTCCCCTCTTTAGGATAAACTAGGTTATGCGATAAAGTCTCTAGGGCCTCAGACTCATCGAGGAGATATAGGATCTTCCAATGCCTAATGTGATAGTTCTTACCATCCAATTTCTCACCCTTGTTTAGGTCAACTACTATTCTCTTAGCGGCCTTATTAATATAACTAAAATTCACATATAATTAACAAATCATATACACACATTGTTGATCTTGTATCATTATTTAGGACTAAACAATAATAATAATATTTTATTTATCAGATCAAAAATACACTAGACTGTAGGTCATAATGCATAATCATCACCAATAGAATAAAATTTTAATACTACTTTTAATTCATAATATGCAAAACCCTTTCGTTTGTAGTGTTTGGACATGTCTGTCTTTCCTTCATCACGCGTGAAAAATAGGCTTGATGGAAGATAACACTTACCTCATTTTTTAACCAGTCAATGAACTTTTCATTGTGCATCCCTTGTTGTACATGGGGAAGGACTCTGTATTTGATCATATTATTTTGGTCCTGGTGTTGCCTCAGGAAATGCCTCTGTCAATAAGTCGAGAAACATGGTAACAAACTTGTTGCTCCACCCACATAAACACTTTATGTGAAACAATCTCACAGTAAACGATAACTTAGTATGCTTCTTACATCCCGGATACAATTCATTTTCTGGATCCTTTGTTAATTTCAAGAATTTATCAGTTTCATTATTCAGTTCGAAAACAGGCGTCTGTGTATGGGCATCTTCTTCTCTAAATGTATTGGGGAATCCAAATGCATCGTATAATAAATCACCCATCTCGTCATCCATTTCACTGGTTATAGAATCTACACGGACCAAATTTTTTTTGGTATACGTCGAAGTTATTTCCTCCCCATGATGTAATCACCTAACGTAGTTCTTATCGTACCCATCACAGATCATATGCTCATACACTGTATCTCTATCCACATAAAATACGTTGTTGCAACTCGGACAAGGACATTTCAACTTCCCATTCAGAATGGCTCCATTATCAAATGCATATTCTATAAATCCTTTCAACCCTTTAATATATTCCCGATTAGACCTATGCTTACGAATCCAACTCCTATCCATAACGTAAGGAAATTTCAAGTTAAAAGACACCCAACTTTCTAGTTCAATATGTTGCATGCATCAAAAATAGAAAACTTCAATAAGGAGAAAATAGACCAAAATGCAAAATAACTTTCAAACACTACTTAGAGACAACGACCCGTTCCCATCTATAAGAAATAGGGAAAATGGATGGAAGTCTAAACTTATGGATTTGATAAAGATGGGGTAAACCCCTGGCCCAAACTCGAGGGGTTTGGTTCAATTTCTCAGCCAGAAAACTGTTCCTCATTGAGATCCAATCCACGACCAGTTAGCGAGAGCCGAGTTATGTTCCGGGTAACTGCTTAGTGTAGTTTACACTCTTCTTTTGAGGCTTGGTGAGCAAAAAACACTTAAAAAATTCGGTAGATCAATTGCTCGCTTGAACTCTTAAATTGTTATCCACTAATACTATATTTAAGAATAGAATATAGAATTACATTGAAGGCATTACAACAAACATTTTCAAGGCATCTACAATATATAAAGATAAACACAAATTCTCTATCTAAAATGGAAATATTCAAAGAAGCATTTACAATATATAAAGAGAGGACATGCCATGTTCATGAACTGCATAAATTAGAATATTAAATTCTAAATAAACACAAATAATTTAAAGGTGAGACGTATCTCAATGCAGCATGTGCATTTTCAAACCAAATATAACTTGCAAGTATATGATGCATGTTGTACTAAGTTTTATGCCCATTCAGGAATACCAATTATTTTACTCCATAATTTTATGATTGGAATATTTCTTTAAAAATTTTGGCAGCATAATTGCGTGTTTCTTCAAATACGTTTGCTAACATGACATATTGTACTCTTGATTACCCTTACTGGATGGATAAACGAGAAGCACATAGTCGAGTAAACTACGTATCCGAAGAAAACACATAAATGATTGCCAAAATTATAAGAAAAATAATCAAATCATAAAACAACAAATAAAATAGTTGTAAATGTCAAACTGCCCATTGAGACGGTCCAAAATGTTATATGTGTAATAATGCATCTTCATATTTATATCATTTGGAAAATTGCTATCCCCTTAGTGAAGATGCAATGCATCCATAGCAAGTAAAATGAAGAAAAAATTACATATATAACCTTTTAGACGGGCAATGCATTAAACACTCCATATATACCAAATAATTCCACCAACCCCCCGTATCTCCATTTTTCAAGGCATACATGCACTTTAGTAATTCACAATAATATATAAGAAATTGCACAACTAAACATAAGAGAAACACAAACGGCCATAAATTTATTTTTAATTTAAAAAAAAACTCATATAATGTTTTTGGGGTATCGAAGGATCCATATTCGATTGTCCGATCTGTCTCATTTGCAACCGAGTCAAATCGTCTGGGTTAGACAATCTATCTAGGTTTTAGACTGAGTAAAAGAACTTTAGCAATTTAACCAATAACCTATTTACGAAAATCAAGGTGGTGACTTAGACAGAGGACCTACCCGAACTGTGAACAACCACCACTTGAAATACTTCCACAAATGGACTCCCATACTACGACTCTAAGTTTGGTTCCAACCTGAAAGGATGACTTTGGAGAAATCCTCACAGTCTAGAAATATTTCCACAAAGTGACTCCGTAATTGCTACTGACTTCATTGCTGTCTCATCCAAAAGCTATAAGGCCATATTTGGATGGATCAGATTACTACCACATTTGGATATGTAATCATAAAAGATGGGTGGTCTCTTTAGTTGATAGCATAATAGATGGGTGTTGTCTCACCTTTATTTAGAAGGAAATGATTAAAAAGATTTTGAACAAAAAAAAAATGGTAAGTGAGACAACAAAGAAGAAGTTTATGATAGATGATTGGGACTGTAAACTTTGGCTGTGCCCAAATTATCACCTTTAAAGCTAATTATTTTTTATCATCATTCATGAGCTATGACACTTGAAAATGTGGAAATGAGTGTGAGGTTGTTTTGGTTTGTGGGGGAATTTGCCGTACAAACCAAGAAAATAGAAGAGTGGTGATGGAAGTGGCAATTCAAATCAAACCCAACAGCCACTACAACAAGTATACTCCTAAACTTAGTTTCTTTCAGTTTAACTGTTTCTATAAGATATTTCATTGATAAGTGAAAAGAACGACATTGAACTAGAATAGCTATACCAATAACTTTAGGTAAATTTTTCAGGAAGTTTTTCTCCAAACTTTTTGAAAATTCATTAAAATATTTTTCTATAATTTATGATTTACAGTTGAAACAAACATTGGAAAATTTTAAAATCCAGGAAAATATTTTAATTTTTTTCATTATTTTCTTGTGATTCATACAGAGTCTAAGGGTATAAATACTGTCTGGGTCATTCAGACTAGATTGATTGGGATTGCATCTATATTGTGAAAATCCTAAGATTAAATAGGTTTAACAGTTAATTGGTGATTTGTTAATGAGACCTACGACTGATTGACTGTTCGCTAAAAATCCATCAATCATTACAGAGACTTGACTTTGGAAAGCTTTAAAACTGTTGTTGATAAGCAATTCATCTGGCTCACTGAAATCCCAACTCAGTCTTTGAGTATCAAATGGATTAGAATTAATCAAATTCATTTATTTTCACAAAGAATACTACTATCAAAGTTATCAGTGGCTTATATAATAAGGATTTAACCTAAAAACCAAGATACCACTAGCTGAATATCAAATCCCACTACAAAATACAGAAGATTTAGTGGCGCTATTAAAAGGCGGTCATAAAATGACCGCCGTTAAATAGACGTTTGTCGGCGGTTTTAAACAACTGCCGATAGTAATTCACTTTATCGGCGGTCTAGGTATGGACCACTGACAAAATAGGTGGTATTGCCAGCGGTTTAAATGGAGCGCCGAGTAAGGTATCGTATTGGTCGGCGGTATTTTAACCGACAAAGACTTAATAATGGACAGCGGTCTATAAAAGACCGCTGAGATATCCCATTAATAATCCTCCATCATCGCACGAAATCTCTTTTCTCTTCCCGCGCTACGTCTCTCTTCTTTCTTCTTTCCCTTTTCCCTCTCAGTCGCCGTTGCTCGCCGATTTCCCCCTCCCTCTCGGTCACCGTTGCTCACCATACCTTTCTTGTCATCCTTTGCTTTCCTTGCCCAAAGTTTTCGGTGAGTTGTTCATTGATTTTTTTTTTGCAATGAGTTGTTCAAATCAAATTGGTTTTTAATGGCGAAGATACTAAGATGCATTCTTTATTTTCACCGTGGTGTGTTGTATTGCAGGAGTTCTAGCTCTTTTACTGCTACCTGTTCTAGACAAGAACACCTACATTTCCGAGAATGCTCTCACTCCAGGTCAGTGATTTTCGTTCTTCATCTTCACATTCTCCATTATTTTAATATTTTTAGGGCACTTTTGTTTAATCACGTGATTCACTGAAACATAATGTTTGATTATTATGTGATTCATCTTTGTTTTATCTTGTCTGAGATTGTTTTAATTGCAATTTATTTTTTGTCTTCCTCTTGTGCGATTTTTGTTTTCAAGATACCAATATGCATTCTTTATTTCCATTGTTTTGGATAACAACTAATTTAAGGACATTGTGTAATATAATGTTTGATTATTATGTGATTCATCTTTGTTTTATATTGTCTGAGATTGTGTAATTAGTAGGGTTTTGGATAACAACTAATTTAAGGAGATTGCATTAATAAAGTGTAAAAGTGGCAAGTGGCAACTATAGTTATAAAACTGAGATGGATGATAATGAAAGATAAAATGAAGAAAAAAACTTTGGACATCTCTCACACATATGTTTCTTTTGTTTGGTATCCTACCTGCCTTAGGCGCTTACTCAATTGTTTCCCCTTTGTTGGGGCACCTTAAGCCTTGCACTTAGACCTGGTTGCCTTGCGCTTCGTCGGTTCGGCTAAAAGAGTAGTGCTGTTAGATCTTGCGGTATGACGCTCTGCCTCGAGCTCTATATGATGCGACGAATCGATGAACGTTTTAATGCTCCCATTGTACATCATGACGAGCCTCATGTGCTCATACGAGTCAAGTAGGGATCTTAGAACAACGAGAATTTGCTGCTCATCAGTTAGGCAGTTCCTTGCGGCCTTCAGATCTCGTATCATAGAAGACATCTTTCTAAGATGTTCAACCATGTTCACACTAGGAGCTATCTTGTAGGTCTTAAATTTCATCATCAGTGTATGTAATTTGGTAGCCGAGGTACCAGTGAATGTGAGTTTTAGTGCATTCCACATCTCAAGTACAGTCTTATTGGCCTCGAATTTTCCAATGAGATCATTGTGCATACTACTCAACATAGTAAAGCGTGCACAATGATTCTTCTTGGCCCAAGCTTGATAAACCTCCATATCTCTACGATGCTAGGCAATGGTCCCCCCTCTTCAAGATAAACTAGGCTATGTGATAAAGTCTCTAGGGCCTCGGATTCATCGAGGAGATATAGGATCTTTCTATGCCTAATGTCATAGTTCTTACCATCCAATTTCTCACCCTTGTTTAGATCAACTATTATACTCTTAGCGGCCTTATCACTATAACTAAAATTCACATATAATTAACATCTCATATACACACAATGTTGATCTTGTATCATTATCAAGGACTAAACAATAATATTAATATTTTATTTATTAGATCAAAAAAACACTAGACTGTAAGTCATAATGCATAATCATCCATAATATGCAAAACCGTTTTCTCAATTAGGATGTTATTTACATGTTAACCTCATATAATCATGTAAATAATCTAAACTTACATCATGATATTATCTACATATTAACCTCATATAATCATGCAAATAAAATAAATTTAAATCATGATATTATTTACATGTTAGCTCATATAATCATGTAAATAAAAATAATTAAATCACGTTATTATTTACATCTTAACCTCATATATTCATGTAAATAAAAATAATTAAATCATGCTATTATTTACATGTTTACCTCATATAATCATGCAAATAAAAATAATTAAATCATACCTCCAAAAACTCTAGCATATCATATAGAAGGCATGAAATCAATTAATTATTTTTTTTAAAACATAAAATTAATTCGTTTAAAAAAACTAATCTCTATAACCCATGCCAAGCGCGGCAACCCAGCAAGTGGGGCGCGTGCGCGACAACCCAGAAGTAGGGGACCTGTGTAACAGCCCAACGCGTAGGGCATGTGCGGGTGGCCCAGCGCTGCAGGGCGTGCGCAGCATCCCAGCATTGCAGGGCGCACGTGGTAGCCCAGTGTAGTAGGCTTGCACTGCAGGGCACACACGACAACCCAACGCAGTAGGCTCAAGGTCACGCAAGGGGAGCGTGTAGTGACCTGAATATTTAGAAACCTAACCCTTAGATTATCAATTAATTAGGGAAGTTATAAATTTGCTTCAATCG
>JAUPMG010132273.1:0-11461 GCA_031762675.1 Pachysandra terminalis
GAAGTCACAATGTACATGCATCACAGTCAAGTCAAACACAATGCGGTGCAATGCAAGGTATGATGCAAGCATGGAGTTAAATGAGATGCAATGCAATGCAGGGTGTCACCAAGTCTCGCCCAGCCACATGCTCATTCCAACTCACGACCATACGACTCATCCCTACCATTCGTATTCCCTAAGAGACCTTCACTCACGGTGGAATACACTAGTAACACGCTATACTTTTAGGGACTTTCACCCACGAAGGAAGCCACCTGTCCATTCCATTAGGGACTTGCACCCACGGTGAAAACACATCTGTATCAATAACTCACTCTTTTAGGGACTTGCACCCACGGAGGAAAGCCACCATTCGTATTCCTTAAGAAACTTGCACTCACAGTGGAATACACCAGTATACTCGCATTCCATTTAGGGACTTGTACCCAATGTGGAAGCACACCTGTAACCAGACCTTCCTTTAGGGACTCTCACCCACAATGGAATACACCCATACAAAATCTTTCATTTAGGGACTTTCACCCACGGTGGAACACACCTGTACCATGCATTACCTTTTGGGACTTTCACCCACGGTGGAAGCTCACATATCCATGTTCTTACCTTTAGGGACTTTCACCCATATTGGAAGTTCACCTATCCACAACACAATTCAAGTCATTAAAAAAAAAACACAATTACAGTATTGGATACTCACAGTACACTCAATCAGTCATTCATATTCAAATCAACATCATCAAATTCACATCTAAGTTACACTGAAGTCAACCCAAGTCATCCTAGGTCAACATTTTATGCTAGAAGCACTAATCATCCAATCTAATCCTACGTGGCCAACTCTAACGATACTAATCTTATATTGAGGTCCTAAGACCACGTCCAAAGCCTTTAAGTTAAAAACATCTCATATACCAATCAAATCAGTTCGACAAACCTGAGTTTTGGACCTTCACCTACACTTTCTATGATTCGTGCAATTCTAAACCTTTTGCACACAAACCATCCATACAGGTATGTGCACAACTCAATGGAGATCCTCCCCATAACATTTAGTCATTTGGACTTCAGTAGCTGCTCGTTAGCTGCCGAAGCTCGGTAGCTGGTCCAAAGAGCATTCACTTTTTGTCATTTTCGGTAGCTACTCGGTAGCTGCCGACTATTCTGCCGAGAGGCTCGATAGCACTGCTGCCAAGTCTCGGTAGCATGTCCCAAAAGCAATCAAAAGAAAGTCTCTAAAACCTACTCAAATAATCAAAACAACAACACATAAATCTACAGTATATCCATGGATCTAAACAAGTAAATAACATATAATTAATCATAGATCTGAACACATAAATGTGATTCATAAGAACTTACAAAAATACATGAAACACAACAACACAAGTAACATGGAGATCAAGCAACATGACTATATTCCTTCTAGTCTATATAGATCCTTGATCTAATCATGTTAAATGTACTAGAACATACAACCTCCTATAACTATAGCATTGAGATCATCCATAAAATCAAATACTGTAGAAACATTGGAATCCCAACCTCATTTGTGTATCTATTCTTTTCTATCTTTCTAACTTTTCTAGCCTTCATTATTTTCCGGTATTATACTATCTTCTTCATCTCTCTTTCTTCTTTTTTCTTTCTTTCCTCTTGGTCTCCTCATTCAAGATTTTTCTGCAGATTCCAAAACCTGAACTTCTTTTCCTCCTTGGTTTGTTTTGGACGTCTAAGCCTAGAGAGACAGTTCTCTCTCCTCCTCCTAGCTTCTAGGTCTCCCAACTCATCTAGAACTCTTATCACTTAATTATTTGAATTCACATTAAATTGGTTTAGTTTGAATTTCCAATAATAGTGATTCATCAGTTGGATAGTTTAAATTATTTATTTCCTTAATTAACCTTATTAATAAACTTAATTACATGCTTAGGTCTTGTTGGACTTTTAATTGGGTTTTGCGTCTAATTCGATTTCTATAAGAGTTTAGTCCATATTGGTTAGTAATCCAACCCATCTAATTAATTCTTAATTAATTAGGTAATTGTCTCATAGTTTTACATAATTATCAATTAATCCAATCCTACTAAGTGGCTTTCATAAAATTCCAATGTATAATTAATAGATCAATTTAAGATTTAATCATTAATTATCCCAGTTGGGTCCGGGTCACTACACTAAATTATTCTTTTCCCTAATTATAGTTCTCAAGAAAATGTGAATTTTGGTATTAGGTTCAATGGTTCCACTCATTGATCTAATCACAGTTTATATATACAAGCATTGTTGGCACCAAAACATTCTAAGTGACTTTTCACAGTTCATATAAGTGGATCCTAGATCAATAAATTTCTATGTTCTCGTCCTGGGTCTCACTATACCCTTCTAAAGACTCAAGCCTCATTACTGTCACATCATAAACCTAGAAATCTCAATGGAGACCCCAAATTTAAGTTATAACTCTCACCCATATCCATATGGGAGTAGATAAGCAATACATTACCAAATTCATTAAATTAAGTAAGATAATGTATAAATAAAGTTATAAAAATAGTATTATTTAGATAATATTCATCACAAAACAACCTTCAAATAGAGACAGCGGAAAGAAAATATAACTAGTCTCATGCTTCAAATTAATCCCTATTAACCTATTAAGTACTAAATTACATCAAATAAGCCCTACTACAAGTTCTACTAAAATCATCGAATAAAGTCTAATCATAACTAAGGTCTTCATCATATCCTTGTTCTCCATCTTGATCCTCATGGTCCTAATGTCCACCATCTATAGCTCCTGAAATACGTTGTGCTCAAAAGCGTAAGATACATTAACTTTGTAAGTAAACAAGTCTAACAATATTTAGGATTGAAGTAGCGACAATACCACTCTTCAATGGTAATCCATAAATAGAAGTAGAACAGTTAGTATATGCAATAATGATGTAAATAATGAATATGATGCAATATGATATAATGTGCAATGCAATATGCTAGTTCAGTTATTAATGCATATTGTGCACCTAGCACGTATGATCACCACATGTGATTTAAGACAAACAATCTAAAATGCAATATGTATGTTGTTTAGTAATCTAATAATGTAAGTTCCCACATGATCAATCCTTCTTTGAGCAAGATATCTTAACGAACCATCCCTCCATACAGGGCCACTCTCAAAGATAAGATATTCTATGTACGCAACATAGTTTTAAGGGGCTTCGACCTAGAGGGCACAATTCCCCCACTTATTTTTTATCAAGGGAAAATCCAAGGCATCACAAAAGTGAAAAGTCCTTAAGCAATCATACTTATTAGGTAACCAACAGATTTTCACTCCTTAATAGTCCATAGAATAAATAGTTGGTATATTGGGATAGCTAGTCCTTCAACACATAAAATATAAAATCCTCACCCATTATGATTTCCATATCATAACACTCTCATAATTATCCTCACCCTTCTTCTTCGTCTTCTTCAAGTGATGAATCCACCTCCCAAAGCCTTGTGTTTATATAGGCACTTAGGAACTCTAGAAATAGAAACTATAGAAACTCTAATATCTACCCTTAGATTAGTTTATCTGAATCTCAACTCTTAGATTAATATTCCTACCCTTAATTGGTTTCTTTCTAACATGATTTCTTTCTAATTCTTGTTTTAGAATCCTAGCTTTAATTTTAAATAGTTGCTATTCTAGTTTGTAGAGAATTGTTGCCAACTCCTTTAATTGGAGATTGAAACCTCTTACAAGATCCTAGCCACATATCTTAATTTTAGAAGTTACAATTGTGTGTGTTGTGCCGAGTTTCCTATTTGTAAAACCCACCAATCACAATCGCTCAAAAGTCAACATGACAGTTGTTACTAAAATTTTAAATTAACCCATAATTTTCTATTATTTACACATTAACCCTACTATTTTGTTTTAGTTATTACAATTACATACCACAATCAAACAAGTAGTCCTACAATCCACATTAAGCACATATGCAACACTCAATTCAAAGCAAATTCACACAAGTTAAGCAATTCATATGAAGCACTCAATTCAAGCAATTCACACAAGTCAAACAATCAACAAAAGCACTTCATACATGAGAATCCTAATATTCACTTCTAATTTCTCTAAACACTAGGTAACTCAAACCTAGAGCTTTGCTACCAATCTGCCACGCCCCAAATCCAAGATATATGATCTCGAGGATTCAATAGGGAATGACCTTCGGATCCACACAATGGATGCAGCCAAACCAACATATTTAAACCAAACCACATGGTTACATAGAGCACAATTAATTAATTCAACGGAAGCATACTATAATTTAAAACTCAATTGAGAATCAATCAACTCAAGAGTATTCAAACCTATCCAAATGCTCAAATCAAATTTAAAGCTTACATTGTTCTTGCCCACAAGGGTCAAAACGAAACCTACGAATCTAACATTCTCTGCCAGCGACTCCAGTCTTCCCTGGTTCTCTGTCTTATTCTTGCCTTCCAAGGTCTTCTTATTTCATTTCAGCTTTTTCCTTTAGGGTTCAACATGTTTCATTGTAAGGGTGAGCTTGGAGGCTCAGTAGGAAAATTCCAAAGAACGACAATAGACACTTTCATAGACATATAATAAAACAAGTTCATTCATGCAACCTTCACAAAACACATAAGTATTTCACTATCAAGGTCCTTATCATGCATATAGACAATTCTACATAAACATGTCATACTACAATTTTAAAGCATACACAGAACACTACACAATACAATTCAACTCAACACGTCTTTTCATGACTTTCTCATGTATCGCTTAACTTTCATTTACAATAATACTTACCTCATTCACAATTACCCAAAACACTCGTGATCCCATCATGATATATTTCAGAAGTTGGAAGGTTACCAACTTCCATGGCACCTTCAATACCATGGCAATTCCCTTATCATTGGTCACATCATACATACCACACAATTAGCCACAAGCATAGTTTACTTCACATCTCAGATAATAATTACTCATTAAGCTACCTCTGCCCATAATTAACAATGATCACATTCAGTCACCAACACACAAAGGATACCAAAGTTCAGACCACAGTCACACGTAATTCAATGCAAATCATGCAAATGAACATAATGATCATACATATGCAAGCCAGTCAAACGCAAATAAAATACATGCAATGCCTATGAAGAATGAAATGATGCAAGTATGCAAGGGTGTTAGGCCAAGCCCGTCCATGAATTCCATCCACATATACACTGAAAACTCTGTCTGGAATCTGCCAATACAACCAAGTCACTTTAGGTATCCATTTCTTTTACGGGATACAACCCAAGGTAGAGAATGCCACCATCTTTACTTTCAGGGGAAAACCCAAGGTAGAAATGCCACCTTCTTTCCTTTCACGGGGAAACCCTAGATAGAAAATCCACCTTCTTTCCTTTCAGGGGAAACCCTAGGTAGAAAAGCCACCTTCTTTCCTTTCAGGAGGAAACCCTAGGTAGAAAAGCCACTTTCTTTCCTTTCAGGGGGAAACCCTAAGTAGAAAAACCACCTTCTTTCCTTTCAGGAGGAACCCTAGGTAGCAAAGCCACCTTCACACAAACAATCAATACATACATCTTGTGTCACATACCACACAAGAATCACCAGTGATTGCCTCTAACATATCACTCTTAAACAATTCATAATTCAGAAGACTCACATAAGACCCATATACCATACACTTAGCAATTTACCAAACTAGGATCATTACTCACCCCAACTTCACACCATATAGTTCATATCATGTTGCGACCCTTTAGAATCATTTTCACACATAATATTACACCATACATAGTCAGTTCGTATTGGAAACTAGGCAGTTTACACACTTTGTTGCCTAAAATCTTACACATGCATTTCGCACAAAAACCAACTACACATGCAACTCCAAAATGCCCTCATGGTGCTTCCCACAAAATTTGGGATGAAATGGGGTTCGGTAGAAACTCAGAAGCTGCCGAGTCTTGGTACCAGGACCCGAGAGTTTGCCCTGCTCGTAAGGTGACCTCGGCAGCTGCCGAGCAGGCAATTCAGCCCAGAATTTCATTTTTCTCATAAGGCTTTGTGCCCAAACCTACGCAAATGAAATTTTATACTTTCTAACACCTAAAACCATGATTTACACTATCATAAACCAAATCAACATACCACAAACAAAACCCAACTTCAATTCAAGAATTAACATGCTCAAATCACCAAATTCTCATGTATCAAAGTTCAAAACTAGAGTTTCTTCTCAATTTTTAAAAATCAACAATTATAGACGTGATCATCACACAACATGTAAAATTCATCAATGAATATGCATATTTCAACCACATGCAACATCATAAACCTATATGGATTATTATATAGAATTATTACATTCTATGAACATACCTACCGTAGAAACTAAGGAAATCCCTACCGCTTCATCCTTCAGAATTGGATACGAATATTCATATTTGTCTCTATCTTCATCTATTTTCTCTTTCTTTCGAAAAGCTTGTTTGATCAATCTTCGTCTCTCTTTTCTGTCCTTGTGATCCTCTTTGTACCCCCTCTACATGTTTTTTTCCCTTTAGTTTCTTCTCTTTGGCCATCTTCTTTCTATAGTATTGTCTTCTTCTCTTCTCTTCCCTTTCTTCATTTTCTTTCCTTTCTCTCAATCTTCTCATCTCCCTCGTCCCTTACCCGTATGGAGTTTCTTTCTCCCCCCCCCCCCCCCATTTTTTTGGAGAATCCTAATCCTCCATGTCATCTGATTTGAATTCGAATTTGAATTAAATTTTTAATTGGTCGGAAAGCTACCAAGTTATCCTTACTAAATACTTATTTAATCCTTCTATAATTCTCTCTTGGGCCAAACGACTAGATCAGAACATGGGCTCTAAAGCCCAATTAAATTACCCTATTAATTTCATTTACTACCTTATATTTTAATATTTTTTACATTAGTCCTTAATTTAACTATTTTACTATACTTTCAAGTTCCAAGTCACTTCAAGTGGACTTGGTTGGTTCCTCTCGACCGACCGGTAGACGTGTGCTATTATAAATTAAAGCTATTGGGAAACAACCGGTCGACCGGACCAGTTTCTCAGACGACCGGTTGGCACGTATTCTGACATCGTATATATATATATGTGTGTGTGTGTGTGTGTGTGTGTGTGTGTGTGTGTGTGTGTTGATGCCATTATTGCTCAAAAACCTGAACCGATTTCTCTTTTGGATCCCTAGATCATTGTAGAGAGCCCATAGCTTCTCCTTAGGCTTTAGAAATCTCCTCTCTCCCTCGCCCCTGTTGAACGTTCTTTGGAGCATCATCTACACAGGGATGAGCGAGGATTGTGAGCGAACAGATCGGGACAGCGGCACCGAACGTGCTTCTACATTGGTAAATCTATTGAAGCAATTCAATTATTTTAAATTTATTCAAAAACTGTGCGATTGAAGGTTAGCCATAAAACCTTGAGACGGTTAAAGGCTAACCATTGAGAACCTCATGTAATGGTTAGGGGTTCGCTGGTGAAACCTCAATAACTGTTGGTAGTTAGTCGCTTGGAAAATCCATCCATAGAGAAATCCTTGGGATCGGCGTTCGATGCCCTTAGGAAGGATTGTAGGCCGTAGTGTCAAACCGCTATAAATCTCGTGTTTTTGGTTTGCTTACGACTTTACATTATATTTGCATGTGTAGGAACCCTAACACGCAAGCTATTATTTGATTTATATTAGCATATTTGTTAATCAACTATAGCAAAATCTAATAGGTTTTAAATTGGTCCATAATTCTGCTATCTATTAAAACCTATTCACCCCCCACCCCTCTAGGACATTGGTACCCACACTTTCAGTAAAAACCCCAACAGAAAAGCACCAAGGGAAACCCGGAAAAGGTACCACATACCGAACTCCCACAACCTGCACCAAATAGGGCTACACTCGAGGGTAAGGCTTCCCACTAGCCTCACTGAGAAGAGTGTTAAAAAGCACAACACCATTCATACCGGTGTTTAGGTTAGAAATGAAGTCAGTTGCTGCATTACACTCCCTAGATACATGATTGATCTTACAATCCACAAACAGCGGGAAAAAGATCTTCAATCATTCTCCAAACATCTTTGAAGGACCAAGGAATTTTTAACACATCATGAAGCCTCACCATCTGCACAGCCACCTGAGAATCAATGGCAATCATGACCCTACTAATGCCAGCCTCCTTAGCACACTGAATACCCAGCAAGAGAGAATCAAGCTCATGTTGAACCTGGTTAGGAGCAGAGCTAACAGCAAATCTAACAACCACATTGCCAAAACTATCCCTTATAAGACCACCAGAACCAACCCTTAACTCTCTGAGAGATCCATTGCAGTTAACAAGGTACCACCCAACAGGGGTGGTTTCCATTTACAGATCACTGTAGCACTAAATCTAAAGTTACATCCAGACCCCAGTCAATACTGAACTATCTCTTCCTGTCAAAATCCTCAATCTCAGCTTTGAGAGCCTTCATTTTAAGCTTAACATCATTAAAGATGTTCCTCACTACACATGCCCAGGTAAGTAGTTGCTTTGAAAGACTCTAAGGTTTCTTTCTGTCACGCCCCGAATCCTGGTGCCCGAATCCCTAGATGTGTGGCACGGATCACGAGGTGCGACCTTAATAACCTTAAAAATCCCTAAAAATCTTAACTTGAAATCTTAGGGTAAAATAGTAATTTGATGAATTGATAATTTAATTTCACTAATTAATTAGGATTAGGACACTTAAAATCCTTAATCCTTTAAGACACACTAGAGATTCCATAAGTCACTAATACTGATCAGATCAATCAGATTAACTTAGGAAGCAGAATGGGTCAGATAACCTAACTTAGCACTAAATAAGAATCGATATAATGTAGCGGCTTAAACCTTCCAATTTATGCATTTTTATATTTCAAACCATGTGATAATTCTTCCCTTTGTTTGGATTGCCATTGGGTTAAATCCGACCACGCGATCGTATGTGTTGTGCTTTTTAGGCCTTGGTGCTACACACAGTAGCATAGCCCATTTTTAATGTTTGAATTTGTGTTTGATCATTTAGATCAAGATTGTGATGGGTGGCTACGATTCTTTTTAGCATATTGGGTTTGTTTGTGTGGTTTAGATCTATTGTATTTGTTTGTGTGGCTAGGATTGAAGGAGAGGGGGAGCTGGTAGTGGGGAATACCAACCCCCACTAACCATTCTTATCCTAGGGTCTAGATTTGAGTTGATAGATTGGAGGGCTAGGATTAGCTTGTGTTGAGTCAAGAGACATGGGTCTCTTTGTTGAGAGAATCTCATGTTTCACTTGGTTTTGGTGGTGTTTGTGCTTGGAGCTTGAAGGAGTATGGGAGAAGGAGGTTTTGCATGCTTGGATCTCATGTGATTTGCTTGCATTTTGTTAAGGTAAGTAGATACCTTCATTTTGGTACTTGATTAAAGTAGGTTCATGGTGATTTCTCCATATTTTCTAATTCATACAAGTTTTGGAATGTTAAATAATGGATTGAAGACCTTGGTTTGGAATGTTGAAGATGTATCACGTTTTAAGATGGATGTTGTTGGATTTGGTTTTCAAATACATATATGTGGATTTCCTTTGGTTGTATTTTCATTTGGAGAGAAAAAACCCTTTATTTGGCTGGTTTGCGACGTTCGATGACTTCCTTGGTGCGCCGAACGCTTCGCTGAACTGTTTTTTGGGTCGTCAGTGGACTGCTCGGACACCAAGCAGGTCGCTGAGCCTCTGATTATAACCCTGACCATCTGTTCTGGTCGTCGACTGTCTGTTCGGCAAGCCGACTAGGCTTCGGTGCCCTGAACAGGTCGCCGAGAATGAACTCCCTGGAATTGTCGCCGAATCTTAGTTCGGTCCGTTGAGTTGGTCGCCGAGGCAGGCTTCGGTACGCCGAGATGGCCGCTGAAGACCTCACCAAGCCAGACTATGTAGTCTTATGTTCTGATATCTTATAATTGACACACATTTACATGGTTGTAATTCAATTTACTGAATATACTCTCAAAGCTTATTGGTATGCATTTCTTTCCTTAAGACTTAGTCCTATGTAATGTGAATGTCTACATATAAGGATGTGTGGGATAAATTCCTTAGTCAGTTATAATGCGCCTTGTACAAAACCTAGAATTGACCTAATTGTATTAAACATGATGTTATTGAGTTCAGTTATGATTGTTCTTGTACGTGCTTCCTCAGGGACCAGTTTCCATGTGTTGATAAAATATGAATGTCAGCTTTGAGATGATCAATGCACTTATAGTTGATGATACTTCTGGCACATTAAACGTGAATGCTTAGTTAATCTTATATGATTGTTTCTCAATGGACCTATTTTGTGTCACTTGAATTTATGATTTGTATTACATGTGAGATTGGTGATTTACACACTTATTTGTTGTGAATACACCTTGTACTCTACGAATTGACTGCTTATCTAGAGTGCTACTCTTCACTTGCACAACATTGACTCGAGACCATGGCTTGGTCAAGAGAAATACCCTTTTTTCCGAGACCACACGGTTGAGTCTCGTGATTGAAATAAGAGTGATGTGATGTGAGTTCCACATCCAGTGAGGAGACTGGCAAGGACGAGTTGAGGGATTAGCTACCCCAACAGACTCACTCATTGCCCAAGGGCATTTACCCAAGGATCCGCACGTTTGTGTAAGTTTGGATGAAATATCAGAGAGAGAGACCTTTGTAGTATGTCAAGTGTCGTGTTTTCTTGAGGGAGACCGCACGTGGATGCAAGCCTCGGTATTTACCATTGATCAAAATAAGTGGGGGGATTATGCCTCCTTGGTTGAAAACCCATAAAACTATGCTGTATACATAGAATAGTCCTATCCCATGTACCGTTAATACTGGGGATGAATTCAGGTTGCTGGGACATCCTAGGGAGAATTCAAATTGCTAGGACACCTCGGATAGAGACTGAATCAAGAGGAAACATGCCATTGTGTACATACAGACAGACTGCATTTGCATTGCATGCTAGATTGTTTGTTAGCTCACCTTGGTGATTACTATAATTAGGTGCATAGCATGCATAATAAATAATTGGCCACGTGCATCTCTTCTTATTATGATCTCTTTGTTATGTGGATTGAAAATATTAAGTAATGTCTTGAATCTAAGTTAATCATGCACAATTATGAAGTTATTTATTTACTGGCTAGTGTAGCTCATCATTATTAGCAAACAACTTTCAGGATCATTAGTCGTGATGGCAGCTGAGGAGATTGAAGTCAAGGAGGACCTTTCGGTTTGTTGAGCTTGGTCGAAGAGAGAGAACCTGGTTTGGGTACAGCACTCTGATAGAACTTTAGTTTTAGCCTAGATTTAGATTTTCCTTTTTTCAGAACTTATCAGTGTAGATTTGTAA
>JAUPMG010132284.1:0-11461 GCA_031762675.1 Pachysandra terminalis
ATAATTTATGTATAAAAATATTTCAATTTTTATTCATATGTACAACCACGTATAAAGCAAAAGAAAATAATACAAAAAAATATTTCAATTTAACCTTATTTTCAGTTTAGTACAGATCCATTTTGATATTTTTCATAAAAATTCTCAACAAATTATAAGCAAATCTCTTTATTTTTACAATTTTACTCTAATTCGTATACTAGAAAGTAGCGTAAAACATTTCTACCAAAAAAATAAAGGCAGTGTAAAACATAAAAGAGATTATTTTTATATTTGCATAAAACCCTTCAAAAATTACAAGAAAATCCATTTACTTTTACAATAACCCCTTTATTTTACAACTTTACTCAATCTGCACATATAAAGTAAAATCTATGAATAAATCTGCAAATTGAGAACACTTCTGTACTCAAAATGCAGATTCGTGAGCATGCAAAAACCCTCCTAATCCCACGGATTGTGTGACATAGGGTATAGCATGTACAAATAAAAATCTCATTTAAAATAATTTTGATCCACTACTTGAACATTTAAACTAGACCATTGGAAATTGACCAAAGAATGGGAAAATCACCCATGGTTCATTGCATTTGGCATACGCTTGTGCCTATTAAACCATCAATAATATTAACCCACAAATAAGTGAACCGCAAGCCAATGAATCATAACAAATAGATTTTAGATGCGGATCCTCTGTGATGGAAACCCTGTGGAGGTGTACTGCGGTGTGAAACTATGGTTTTATTCTCGGTTTGCGGATCGGACCGATTCGGGCTGATATCGATACGGATCGGTGATCCGGTCCGGTATCAGCCAATCTGTGTCCGATATCCAAACAATTTGGCTCGTCCTTTACCTCTATGATGTAAACCCTGTGGGGGTGTACTGTGGTGTGAAACCAAGGTTTTTATTCTCGAGATCACAGATCAGACCGATCAGAGTTGATCCCGATAAGGATAGGTGATCCGGTCCGGTATCAGCCTATTCGTGTATGATATCCAAACAATTTGGATTGTCCTTTAAAAAAAATAGAAATAAAAAATTGGAGCTTCAGCGTCGGTGATGGCACCCAACCTCTGGCGGCACTCAAAGAGAGGAGAGGTGGGTAAATCGGTGGTGGTTAATGTCTGAGAACAAGGGGTTGATTGAGGTTTTTGGTGTTGCAGGTTTTTTGGTTGGCTGAAAAACAAAGGTGGAAGGAAAAAGAATAAAATGCAGAAGAGGAAGGAGAAAAGTGGAGAGAGAGAGAAGAACGTCTACCAAATTGAGGTTCGGATTGGTCGTCGGAGGATACCCACTGTCGATGACCTCCCCCGCCGGAGATGGTTGGAGAAACGAAGGGATCTCGGATCGTGCGGTTGCAGATGGTGAAAGAAGGAGAAATGAAGAAGAAGGAGTCGAAGAAGAAGAAGAAGGAGAGATGCTTACGGATTGGGTGTTCGCCGGAATGAGATATCACCAAAAATAGATGGATGTTGGGGTTGGGTGTTCGCCGGAATGAGATGCCACCAGAAATGAAGGGAAGCCACCGAAGGGATTGAGAGGAAGAGATTTTAGGGCTTTTTGTTTTCAAGGATCAGTTCGATCCAATCACTGGACCGGTCCAGATCGGTATCGGTTGGATCGGTCTGATCCAAATCCACTTGATACAATAATTGTATCGTGGCTTAGGATCAGACCGGTCTTGACCGATCCCGATACTAACATCGATCTGCTCCTTGAAACCATGAGTGAAACATCACCGAAGGCAAAATTATAATTTTCCTCTCACCTTGATGTGAAGGCAAAATATTTCACACCACAAGACACCCCCAACAAGGTTTACATTACAGAGGATCCAGGTCCATAGAAGTTTCCCATTACGGGATTTTTCATCAAGCCCAACCCCATGTATAAAGAGAAATAATCAAATACAATGGTCAATAGTCACCAATCAGGTTTTCTGTTCATGCATGAGCTTCGACGATGCATATGACCAGCATGCAGACCAGCATGCAGTTCGATTATAAGGAACCTTAAAATTTGGTCAGCACCACTTGAGTCATGCATGCAGATATAAAAGGATACATATGCAGAGAGAAGTTACCTTGTTGCGAATAACAAGAGATGTACTTGCCCCATAATCCCAAAGATCATAGGCAATCTCCATACCAGAATTTCCACATCCCACAACTAAAACCTCTTTACCAGTATATTTCCAACCTGACTTATACTGACTGGAGTGAATAACATCTCCTTCAAAGCTGTCTAATCCTGGTATCTTAGGGATAAACCCCTCACTATTCTCTCCAGTTGCAACCACTAGGAACTCAGCTTCATACACCTCCATCTCATTAGATGTTGTGTTTTTGGCTTTGATACACCATTTTTTGGTCACCTTGTCATATGATGCCGACTCGACCGAACGACTATATCGAGGGATTATATTGAAACTGGATACATAGGCATCCATATAATCAATGAAAGCATTTCGAGATATGTAGGTCGGGGTTGAGGGAGGGTGTAGCATGTGAGGGAGGTGACAGAAGCTCTTAGCTAGGTGGAGCTTTACACGATCATAAGTTCGATTCTTCCACAATGATGCACAACAGTCTTCTTTTTCAAGAATTATGTTGGGGATGGAGAAATGGTTTAAGCATACAGAGGTTGCAAGACCTGAGGGACCAGCTCCTACAATGACTACTATTGCCTCCATAGCTGTTGGATGGATACTTAGAATCTAGCCTTCTAGGTTTTTGTCCCACAACTTATGTACTAAGGCTCCTTGTTGATTCCTCCTTATATAGGAAGAGAAAAAAATAGTAACTCATTCAAGACAAAATCTTTCACTCGCTACCCTAGATTTGCAAAGATATTGTGTCATTTTTGGTAATTAAAATTTATTTTGGAGTTTAAAGAAAATATCCAATTCTAATTATTATGTAGTACAAGTAGACAATGATAGGATGCCTTCCATTGTCAAAGTCTACATGATCAAATGATCATAACCATCCATTTATTGATTAATCAATCAGAGTTTCTTGGATCATGATACGAAGTACAATGAATAGTATAAATGGTATTGAAGATAATTGCCATTCAGTGAGTTAAACTCAATTTTATTTGAATGGAATCCAATAATCATTGCATAATGGTCATTGTTGAACCATGTGATATACATTGTTGTGCCATTCTCTAAAAGCTTGAGCTTTTAAAGCAAACAGTGTTTAACATGGTATCAGAGCGGGAGGTCAAGTGATCGAATCTCGGGAGTGTATGTTTCTGTGTTTGCCTCGGTGCCTTATATTCTCCCACGAATGTATTATTCCTGTGTGGAGCCCGCACGTGCAGGAGGGTGTTGAACCATTTGTGCTCTTCTCTAAAAGTTTGAGCTTTTAGAGCAAACAGTGTTTAATAGTCACAAAGTATCATAACTAAATTACGTTCCTTGTGCTTTAACGAAAAAATACATGGGATTTGGAAAACGTTTCCTCATCCCGCATGTTTTGATCGTTCTTAACGGCTTTCTCTCGATGAGTCAAGTTGTTTTTCGATAAATCGTATGAGATCTCAACTGTAAAAACTGACAATAATTGATAACGGTAACCATCTAATCATTCGAACGCGTGGTAGATGATAAAATGAAGTATCTCGACTATAATGTAAGTCATTTAAACTCTAAATTTTTTACTTTGATTACAATCATACAATGAATTTTCATTATGCATTAATTACAACTACATTGCCTCTCTAAATCCCTTTAATAACTTAATTTTGAAGTAACAAGTATGGTTGAATGCTAATTGAGAGATTTCAATGTTAATTATCGATCCCACAGAGGCCTCATTAGTGAATTTATCAAAGAAAAAAAATATAAAAAATTTTATCCACTGACTAACAACCATTGAATAACAACAATTGTGTAGATTTTGCAAGAAATTATTCTTTCATTAATCATTGTGGCAAAATTTATTAAAAACAAATTTGCTTATACTTAAAATACCAAGACCTTTGTAATCCTATCTTAATTGCCATATACTATGTTTATCTTTTCTTTTGGAAGGTATGATTTATTCAAATATGAAAGGATTTGAGTACAAGCATTCGCAATATAGGATAACTTATTATTAGACCTAATATAGGATAACTTATTATTAGACCTAGCTACTAGAAGTCTTAAATCACTTATAGAGAAATAACAAACAAAATTGAGCCAAACAGGTTCAACCCAATCGGTCCTCAACTCGGAGTTGTGGTGAGTTAACTCGGCCGATTCCACCACCCTCTTGGCTTCTTTCCTTCCACCAACCACGTGTAGGTAGTGCTCTGTTAAGCTTTGCACGCATTCATATTTCAAATGGAATCTTATCCTAGACAATCTTGTGAAATCTCAAGTAAAGATTTACTTTTGTCTCTATTTATTGCTTCTAGAAGAACTTTTCGGTGTTAAGATGGCATACCCAAATAAGAGTTCCTTAATCCTCATTTATTATGAAACAAAACTCAGACAAATAGGTTTGACATCCTCGGACTGGGCCGAGCTAATCTAGCAAAAAACCAAGCCTGGCCCAAAAAATTAATCGGGCCTCAAATTCAGTCCTGTTGGCCCTACCCTACGGGCTACAAACCATTGCCCAAGCCCACCCAAACATAGGGCCAGTCTGATTGGGCCGGGCGGGTTACGTGGCCCATTGCCACCCCTCATATAAACCAAGACAATGACTTGGTGAAAATATATTGTATTGATCTCTGCATGCACCAAAAGCATAACACAGTTCTCGTGACAGCATAGGCAAAGAGGGCACGCTATTAAATAAGACAACACAATAGAACTTAATATATGAATACCTTTATTTGGTAGCGGCTAATAATGATTATTGTGCTTGTCAATGTTCCCAGTTTATGTGGTATTCAACTCTATCCAATAACTAAGGTCTTGTTTGGTTGTCATTTGGATCAGGAGCTCATTCCAAAACCAGTTCCCTAAATTCATTTTTTGGAAACTAATTTTGAAGGCTTCTTGGTCTGTTTGGTTAGCATGTAACAAAATGATCGATCTGATATAGAAGTTTGGTTAACATGTACACTAAAATGCATTCTGACCAAATTTCTTTCAATAATAATTATTTTCATATAATTTTATAACCACAAATAAGCTTGGCACACATCTATCCTTTTAAATGTGATCATAACATTCAAAAATAATCTTTAATAGAAATAGTGTATTTACAAGTTTGACACTATTCACTTTCTTTTCAAGTTTTTTACAGCAAAAACTCAAAACTCAATTCTTAAAATCTAAAGTCAGAGTTGGATGTGATTTTATGATCAAAGATATTTTCTCATTTTTTTTTTCATTCTAGAATAATTTATTCTTCCTTTGATAACCAAAAGACCATTTATCTGTGAGAACTTATTCCACTCGCTAGAACTTATTCCAAACGAGGCCTAAGCCTAATGTTGTTTTTCTAATCTATCACGGAGAGCTCTTAACATAAATGGAAAATGATATCTTCCTTACACCCAACATATTATATTTGGGTATTTACTCATGTCCATATTCGAGAATGATACTACTAGGGTTTAACCAAAATCAAAATCCAAACATGATTATTGTAAGACTAATTGGACAAATTCCAATTTATTATGTTACCAAATGAAAATAAATAGGGAAAATTACACTTTGACCCCCTGAGATTTTGATCACTTGCACTTAGATCCCCTAAGTTCGTTAAACTACAATTACCCCTTTTTATATGAAACCTCAGGGGGTCATAGACTGATTTATCCCTAATAAAATATAAAATTATTCCTCTCAAATCCACCACCCCCACCATTACGACCCACTACCCCAAATCTGTCCATGACTCCCCTGAGGTTTCATTTAAAAGGGGGTAATTGTAATTTAACAAACCTTAGGACGTCTAAGTGCAAGTGGTCGAAACCTCAGGGAGTCAAAGTGTAATCTTCCCAAATAAATATGATGTTTAAGATTAATTAGAGAATGTAATGGATATGCTACAGATAAAATACATCAACTATTGAATGAGAGATAAGAATAAAATAGGAAATACGAAACTTACCTGCTTCGTCTTTATTCTTCAGTTGGTAGCATGCAGCCAGTGTCAATGGTGATGAAGCCTGATGAAATCATGATTCGAGTATTCAGTTCTTGGAGATATGTGGATAGACTGTTGAAAACTCATTACAAAGATTATTGATGTTAAAATGTGTTGGTACCCTAGTTTGAAAGAATAAAGATTTTAAAAGATCAAAAAGTTGGAAAGGAAGAAGTAGATTTTGAGAGTTGTATTTTTATGTGTTTTATTCACATGTTTGAAGGTATATTTTGTTGTTTTCACAGAAGAAACATGAGATATGTTACTATGTGAAGAAGATTTGATCATATCGAGTTTAAGGGTGTAAAATCATGATTGATACATATACTTTTTGCATTTTCCATGTATAGCTTGAGATTTCAGTACCATATCAATAAGGATGAACATGGTTGAGATTAATTTGTATATCTTGTTGCAATTCACGATTTTAAGCATTGAGAGAAAATCGAGATTGGATTCGATGTCAATTTTCTGGACTATAGGACCATTTTTAGGTTGTTTTGAAGCTAGGGTTCCGCTAAATATACCAGGGAAGAAGAAGAAGAAAATCGAGAAATGGATAAGAAGACGGTGGATTGAGATAGATACAGACGCTGTATCACGCTTGTGAAAAAAACATTGTGAGAAAGAAAGAAAGAAAGAGGTAGATCTGATGAGACGATAAACCGTAGAGGCTCTTTTAATCTCAATTTAAAAAGCTTTGCAACAACTTGAGGCACTGTTTGCTTGTCATTCTCGACCGGGAACTAGTTCTCTATATTCATTATGAGAACTCATTTTGAAGGCTTCTTGGTCACATTTGGTTGGTAGGTAACAAAATGAGTCTGATCTAATATAAATGTTTGGTTAACATGTACTGGAATAAGTTCTAACCTCTTTTTTTTTTGTTCTTTCAGTTATAATTATTTTTAAGTAATCCTATAGCCACATGTAAGCCTTGCGCACTTATCCTTTTTAAATGTGATAATAATACTAACAAATTATTTATAATAGAAATATTCTATCTACAAGTTTTCCACTGCAAAAACTCAAAACTCATTCATAGAATCTAAAATAAGGGTTGGAAATGATTCTATGATGAAGGATATTTTCACATTTTCATTATAGGAGAACTCATTTTGTCCTTGCTAACCAAACGATCATTTATCTGTAAGAGTGCATTCCACATACTAGAATTCATTCAAAGTCGTGGAATGCATTCCCAAAATGAAAGCCAAACAATAATTTCTTTCCAAAACATTCTTCTTTCTCACCATTGTTTACATAAGTGGAATATACGTGTATACAATGTTAGAGACATTTGGATATAGCATGTGGTTTAATAAAAACCTATACAATGTTAAAGTTCCAAAAAATTCCAACATCCTTAAACCTTACCAATGTCATTAAAAACAAAATTATTGAAGTAGAACTGTTGATAAATAGTTTCTAAAATAGTTGGTTTAAAATGGAAAATATTCTATAAACCATTGAATTCTTTCGATAAACACATGTGCTACAAATATTTTTTATTTATTTATTTGTATTTGTTGATTTTGATTCAATAGAATACCACTTCAAACGTTTTTAATAAAAAATATACAAATTTATTTTATTCTTAGATGAATGAACACTGGTCTTCGAAGTGTTCTTTTTTTAAGTTGAAGTGATGTCTAAAAAATTCGTGTCTAAAAATCAGTGGATAGGATTTGTATGTATAGTATCAATTTTGTACTCTTTCAAACATAGGGTACAGATCTCTGTGATTTTATTCTCTATTTTAGAAAAAATATTATGATTATTCTCTTCCGGTTTCTCGATTTGAGGGCTAAAAATAACGCATTCTAAAATTGAGCTCCAGTCTTGAAGGACTGGTGATTTGGAGATTTCATGAACAAGATCATAGAAAGCTTTGTTATAGAATCTTCGACTTTATCTTCGGGCTTGTATACGTGTGAAGATCAGGAGGGTTTCGTTTTGATGTGGATCTCTGGGCTTTTAGGTGTATCAAAGAAAACTTTGTTATAAAATCTTCGATCTTCAGGCTTGTATGCGTGTGAAGATCACGAGGGATTTGTTTTGATGTGGATCTCTGGGATTTTAAGCATCCAAGAGAATGAATAACTTCAATCGTCAGATTTGAATGTGGTATTTTGGGGCTTCAAGTATTTAGATATTTTGGACTTCAAATCTTCAAGGTGTCAAAGCAGCAACCATTTTCCTTGACTTGTGTGTGTTCAAGGCTTAAGGGCAGCAACACTTATTCTCTTTGGCTTCTGTCCAACAACACTTCTTCACATTGGCTTATGTTTTCAAGGCTTTAGGAGAGCAACACTTCTTCTCCTTGAAGTGGTTTCTGTCTCTTGAGTTTTATGACTTTCTAGGGTCTCTTAAATGGGACAGGACTCCTCTATTTATATATGTAGAGGGGGTAGAGTTGTATCGATCTCCACCACTTGAAAATAATTTAGAGATAATTCTCTATTTAATATTAATAATCAATACTTATAGATAATTCCTATGAATGAAAATCATCAAGAATTTGATAATTTTGTGAGTCATATTTACTTTCAACTATTTATAGAAAATTATCTAGATTTTAAGATAATTCTCTATTTAGTAGAAATTATCAAGATTTGAAAATAATTTCTATGAGGATTATCAAGATTTAATTTAGATTATTCTCATGATTTAATAAGAATTATCAAAGATTTATTTGAATAATTTTTTGTAGAACCCATGTTCTCAGGGTCAAATATTCTATTTAGACTTGAAGAATCTTATCTCTTAGTGAGGTCCACCTTGTGAAATCATGGCATGTGACATCTTTTGATCTCAAAATTTTCTCCTTCTACAAATGCCCCATCGATGCTTGTTTGCTTGCATGACTTGTTGTGCTGTGAGTAAACAAGGCTCGATTTGACTTTGTACTAGCTTGTCAAAATTTGCTGACTTGATAATATTTGATGATTCTGCACAACAATTGTATAGGTTTAGGAAAGTATTCATTCATTCATCATTGTGGTAAAATTTCTTAAAAACACATTTGCTTATACTTAGAATACTAACAAGACCTTTATAGTGCTATCTTAATTGGCATCTACTTGTCAAAATTTGTTGACCTTTATAGTAGCTTGTCAAATATGTTGATTTGATGATTCTGCACAACAATTGCATAGGTTTGAGAATAAATTATTCATTCATTAATCATTGTGGTAAAATTTCTTAGAAACACATTTGCTTATACTTAGAATACTAACAAGACCTTTATAGTGCTTTCTTAATTGGCATATGCTTTGCTAATTGAAAATTAAATAACTCTAATTAACTTGTTATTAGACCTACCTACTAGATGTCTTAAAACAAAATGAGAAATCACTTATAGAGAAACAGGAAACAAAACTGAGCCAAACAGATCCGAGCAAGTCGGTCATAAACTCGGAGTTGTGGTGAGTTCACTCGGCCAATTCCACCACCCTCTTGGCTTCTTTCCTTCCACCAACCACGTGTAGGTAGTGCTCTGTTACGGTTTGCATGCATGCATTTACATTTTAATCTCAATGTATTTGGAATCTTATCTAATAAAATCTCATGTAATCTCAAACAAATATTTGCTTTTGTCCTTATTTGCTGCTTCTAGGAGAACCTCAGTGGTGAAACTTAAGCTAGAAAACCCAAATAGGAGTTCCTTAATCCTTATTATAATCGCGTTCGAACCTCAGTGATGAAACTTGAGCATGGATTCGATAAGTTGTAAAGCAAAATTTTAATACATTCTATGTTGGGATTCGCGTCAGATTACCGTCCAGGTTACGATCATAGTTCTTTTATCGTCCATTTGAATATTTATGATCCAACCATGGCCATCATATATAAATCCAGGTAGTGCCTTGATGAAAATATGTTGTATTGATCTCTAGATTCTCTACATTGTCTTTTCATTCCATCACGGAGAGTTCTGTTGTATAGAAAAGAAAAAGGAAAATGAACTTCCCAATTAAATTATATTTGATTAATTGACAAATGTGAGTCCATTAAAAAGTATTTTACAAAAAATGCTCTTTTACTTTTCTTTTTACCATTTTCCAACTAACCAAACACAATCTAATAGAATCGGAAAGTAATATCCTCTAACCAAAATCAAAACATGATTATTATAAGATTAATTAAAAAAACTTCCTATATAATACATGACCAAATGAAATGGATCTGATGTGTAAGATTAATTAGAACAAAGACATCAACTATTGAATGGGAGATAAGAATAAAAGATGAATAAGAAACTTCCTTGATCCATCTTGACTCTTGAGTTGGTAGCATGCAACCAATGTCAATGGTGATGAAGCCTTATGAAATTATGATCCTGAGTAGTAACTATTTGTTACGGTTCTAAGTGTCAAGTGCTTAACCAAATGAGTTTCCATAAGTCCTGGGGATTTTGGAACAACGGTTTGGCACATAACAAATGGTATCAGAGCCATCACCACGTCACGGGTTCAAGTCTCGAAAGAAACAATATAGGCTGGATTAAAATGCCTTGGAATTATGTATGTGCCTAGTGCCAAGTCATTGAATACTGATAGGCGGACGGCTCAGTGTCGATAGAGTGGGTTGTCGTAGACATCGGCTACGAAAGCGTAGTGGTGTTACGGTCCTAAGTGTTAAGTGTTTAACCAAATGAGTTTCCATAAGTCTGGGAACTTTTAGAACAACGGTTTGGCACATAACACTATTCTCCAAAAATAATAAGTATCCAGTTCGTGAAGATGAAGGATAAATTGTTGAAAAATCATTACAAAGATTATTATCGATGTTAAAATGTGGTGATTCCCTAGCTATAAGGATTTGAAGGGAAAAAGTTCCAAAGGATGAAGTAGATACATACTGAGGGTGTGCTTTATTCACATGTTTGAATATCTATTTTGTGGTTTTCACAGGGAAAAAAACATGAGATATGCCGCGGATATGTGAAGAAGATTTGATCACATCGAGTCTAAGGGTTTAAAATCATCATTATTGCATATATTTTTTTGTATTTTCCATGTATGGCTTGAGAATTCAATACCATAACATAAGGAGGACTAGAACTGAGATTAATGTGTATATCTTGTTGCAATCATAGTTTTTAATTTCGTCGAAAATTTTCAAAATTTTGCGAAATTTCGGTTTCGGTTTACACTACCGAAATGCCAAATGTATATATTTCAAAATGAAATATTTCGTCCGAAAAAGGACTTATTTCGGCGAAATTTCGCAGAAATAAATCCACTTTGGCCAAAAAAATTCAGCTGAAATTGATGTTATTTTGGCCGAAATTTCGGATATTTCGGCCGAAATAATTCAAAACTCTATTTAAAAGTTTAAAAAATAATAAATTACTTTCA
>JAUPMG010132295.1:0-11461 GCA_031762675.1 Pachysandra terminalis
TTGTAACAATCTGAAACCTGCTGTCAAATGGTCAAAAAGGTCCATCCAATGATGGATTTTGAACTTAAACTCAGGTTCCGAAGGACATTTTAGTGTACAAATGGCATTCTTTTTGCACGAGCTCTCCTAGGTGAGTGAGAGCCATTTCCTGACCGTTCTGCTCCAATCATGGATGCTTTAACTGTAAGGAATATTTTTTTTTCTTCTTTAGTGGCGTGGGTTTCACGATCCCATCCAGTTTCTGAGTTAGAGAACCTGCTAGTTGAGCCAGAACAATTTCATTTACCAACAACATTCTTCATAGAATTTTGATGATTTAATTTTTTAATTTTTTTAATTTTAATGTGCATATTGCCTTCCAGTTGAAAAATGTCGTCGAAGCCTACACTAACCTTGGTTGTACACCATGATGGAGGAGTTGGGTATATTGATAATGTCGATCCCGATCGATGTAGTTATCTTGATATGGTAGATGACGTACACAAAGCAGTTAATATAGCAAAAAATGAGCATATGTTGATTAAATGTATGATCCCTGGTACTAGGGAGGCAAGAGAAGTGAAGACTGATCGGGACGTGTTGCAAGATTTATCTCATCACGAAGGAAAGTCTGAAGTACATATCTTTGTAAAAGTGGAAGGGCTGATATCTCAATGTATTCAAGATGTAGGTTCATCAATGCATCTCAAAGAATTTGATGTTAGGGATATTGAAGAGGAAGATGAAACATGGGACAATATTGAAGGTCTTAGTGAAGATGAATGGAGATTTGGGAGTGATGATGAAGATGCGTCTCGGGGAATATCAATATCCTATAGTGATGGTGTAAGTTAAGATGAATGGAGGTTTGGGAGTGATGAAGAAGAAAGTTGCATGAAAGACTTTGATGATTACGATTCTGATACTAATTATGATGATGAGTATGATAGTGAATTGGAACTTGTAAGCCTTAAAGAGAAATTAAAAGAATTTGTTTCGGATGACAGACATGGGAAGATAGTATTGGAGAAAGGGTTGTTATTTTCCTCAGTCATGCATTTTAGAGATGTTTTGCATGACTATGCAATTCAAGAGGGGTTCGATATTATAAAAATTAAGAATGAGAAGGCACGTGTGACAGCAACGTGCAGTGGAGAGGCATGCAAGTGACGTATCCATGCATCACCTTCATATGATGGAGTAACTTATGAAATAAAAACTTATGAGAAGGAGCATACGTGTGTGCGTGTGACATGGAATTCACAAGCCAACTCGACTTCGATTGCAAAAAAGCTTGGACATCCCTTTAGCAATGAGAATAATACGAAGGTGTCTACTATCAGAACTGAGTTAAAAACAACATATGGAGTTCAGCCAAGCAAGATGCAACTTTATATGATAAAGGAAAAAAGCTTTGGATGTTGTAGAGGGGAGTCATAGTGAGTCATATGCCAAGTTAGCTGCATATGCTAAAGTCATTAGACTAACCAATCCAGGCAGTCTAATAAAAATGCCGCTTGATAGGCCCTCACTTGAGGTAGCTCCCATTTTCAAGAAATTGTTTTTGAGTTTTTTGGCAATGAAGACAGGGTTTTTGGAAGGATGCAGACCCTTTATTGGACTAGACGGGTGTCATTTAAAAGGTCCCTATGGTGGCGTCTTACTTTCGGCTGTTGCACTAGATGAAAACAATGGACTGTTTCCGATTGCATTCAATGTTGTTGAAAGTGAAACCAAGGATAGCTGGTTGTTCTTTCTACACCACCTTCAGTTAAGTATTGGAATGCTAGATGACAGACCATGGACGATTATGAGTGATCGTCAGAAGGTAAATTTATTAAGCTTTAGTCATATCATGTTATGTAATTGGTTATAATTTTTAATAGTTTCTAACGTAAATCTATATTCATTTTAATTTTAGGGTGTTTTGGAGGCATTGAGAGAAGTCATGCCAGAAATAAGCCATAGGTATTGTTATAGACACATATATAGCAACTTCAAAGGGAAATTCCCAGGCTTGCTTTTGAGGAATATTTTTTGGAGTTCAACAAATGCATTCCAAGAGTGATTTTAACAAGAACATGGATAGAATACAGAAGTTTTCAGTTGATGCTTATGCTTATTTAAAGTCACTTCCCGTATCTACATGGTTCAAGCATGCATTTGATCCTCGATTGAAGAATGATAACTCAACAAACAATTTGTCAAAGAGCTTCAATAACTGGATTGGAGAGCTAAGGGACGAACCAATTTTTACCTTGGTTGATACTAAAATAGTAAAAATAAAAGGCTATAATATCGTTGTGGATTTTTGAAAAGAAAAAAGAAAACAGAAAAAAAAAAGTAGTTAAAAAGAAAAAATAAACAAAAAATAAAAGGCTATAATATCATTGTGCATTTTTGAAAAGAAAAAAAATAGTTGAAAAGAAAACAGAAAAAAAAAAAAAAAAAAAGCGTTGTGGATTTTTGAAAAGAAAAAAGAATTAGTTGAAATAAAAAAAAAACATACTAATAATCGTTGAAAAGTGAAAGAAAGAAAAAGTTGAAACAAAAGTCTATAATACCGAATTGAAAAAAAAAATAATAAAATAAAATTGTGGTGCTATGAAAGTGTGAAGTTAAAATGTGAATAAAAAAGTTAAAATAATATTCCTATAATTGTTGATTAAAAAAAATCAAACACCTTGTAAAGTTGAATCAATAAAAAGTGAATACAGAAAAATAAAAAAGTTTTTATTAAATAATCGATTGAAGAAAAAGAAAACTTACCGTTAGCTTTGAAATCTTTAAACTTTGAAGAGATTCAAATCTGTTAAACTCTTTGAAGAGTTTCAAATCTTATGAAATCTTTGAAATTAAAGCCTCAAGCAAACTCTCTTTTCTCAAAAGAATCCAACGAGATTTAGGTTTTGATTTAGAAATCTTTATTGGCTATTGGTAAGTTGCTATATTCAATTTAATATTAATTAAGAAGGTGCAAAGACCCTTTTAGTAAGTTGGGTTTTTTGAAGCAAGGTGTGCAATTAAGGATTAATTAAAAGGGTATTATTATCTAAAACCCAGTTAATTGGATGGGTTTACAATTAACTCAGCCATGTAACTCGGCCGATTTTCCGGTGACCAGCTGGTTAACCTCTTCCTAGTTTTTAAGGGAGAGATAACCAACCAACCTGCCGATCCGAGTAACTCGGCTGAGTTTTCTGAGTTACTCGCAAGTTTTTTAACAATGCTTAAAACATAGATTTCAATTCTTATTCTCCTTGAAATTTCAAAATTAAAAAAGTTCTTGCAATTGAAAAAAGAATAAAGGGTATGACAAAAACACATATCCATAAACTCTTAAATTCAAGCCTATGACAAAAAAGAGGAAAGAACTATTCTCATCATTTCACTCTCCCCTACTGAATCTCTATATATTATAGCAGAACCACTCTTAATGGAGAAGGCCTCTCATGGCTTCCCTCTCCCATTCGACAATTCTTAGAATTTAGATTTTCTTTTAAAATTTGAAATAGTCACCAACCAATCAAAAGCACTCTTTTGCCTTTTTTTCTTTTATTTAAATGCTTAAAATTTACCTTCCTATTAAAAAATACTATATTTTCTTTGCTATCATGGATCCCCAAACAGGGGATCTCATGGACTATTCCCCCGGTGCCTCCTGAGTTCCATGTTCGTAATGTTTCAGATCTTATTAACTCGAAACTCAATTGCTGGGATTTACCTTTGATCTCTAAAATTTGGCCTAATGACGTGGTGGATAAATTTAGATACATCCCTCTCTTGAGCAACCTTTCAGAGGATAAACCGATTTGGGCTTTGACTGCGAATGGTCGCTTTTTTGTGGGTTCTGCCTATCGAATTATCTTCGGCAAAGACGATGAGGCTATCAATGACACCTTTTGGCTCAAAATATGGCACATTGGGTGCCCCCAAAAAATCAGGTTCTTTGTTTGGAAAGTTGTCAATAAGGCTATCACTACAGGTGAAGTCATGTTTCATAGATTCGGCGGAACTGTGGATAATTGTACACATTGTAAGGGTCCTCCGGAATCGATTAACCATTTGTTTATGGGATTCCCATTCGCTAGGGCAGTGTGGTTCTCGGCAACTGGTGGTTTTTTGGACCATTTACCCGGTGAGATCTCCAATTGGCTCAAGTTGGCTTTCAAGAATAATGGTAATACCCTTCCAGATCATATTATAGATTACCTTACTGCTATTGCAAATTTTCTCTGGTCAATCTGGCTTTCTCGGAATGCAGCTATTTTTTATGGTAATGAGCCTTCTCTCCAAGGAACAGTTACTCTTTTCTATTGTTCGCTACAGGACTCAAAAAGAATGATTGCGGATCAGAAGATGAAGAGTGTTGGATGGTATACTCACCAGATTCTAAATGTTGCATGGAGGTTTCCTCGTGACGATTTTTGCAAGATGAACTTCGATGGTGTTGCTTGAAATAACCTCGGTGTGGCTGGTGCTGGAGCAATTTGTCGTGACAGTTATGAAAGTTTCATGGGTGCAGTTGCGCTTGATATCGGATTTGCCTCATCGGTTTTGGCCGAGGCGATTGCTTGCTATGAGGATGTGACGTTGGCGATTCACTGCAATATTAAGAAATTGCTTATTGAGGGAGATTCACTGCTAATTATCAAGAAATTTACTAATTCTGATGGCTCCTTCCCTTGGGAAATCCAAGAACTTATGAACTACACTATTTCGCTCCTTGAACAGTTTGATGAAGTCCTTTTCCTCCACACATATCGAGAAGGAAATTATGCTGCAGACGCCTTGACGAACTATGCTATTGATAGTTGCTCCTGTGTTTGGATGGTTAAACCTCCTTCTTTTCTTTCGCATGTACTTAAATTTGACTATTTGGACAGGTCCACTGTTCGTCTTGTTCCTGGTTGATTATCTATATAACGTTGTTTTCTTACCAAAAACAAATCAGTTTTCTTTTCTACAAACGTGCAAAAATCAGAAATCTTTTTTTTTTTTATTTTTTCCTTTACTTCTTTCACTAGACACCCTCTCTCCTCTGTTTTTTTTCTTTAACTTGTTCCCTAAAAGACTCCCTTCTCTATTTCTTTCATTTATTTTCCTTAACTATTTTATTTTCTTTCAATTTACCAATGACTCTCATCTCTCTCTCTCTCTCTCTCTCTGTTCCCCATTTTTATCCATCCCCTTCTTTGTCTAACCCAAAAGAAAGAAAAATCCGATATAGTTCATCGAACGCGAGTTGTTCTGCAGAATCGAGTACTTGAAAATCCGGTGCACCATTTTTTAAGTTTTTTAATTGTTATTCATGTGTGTTTGATAGATTTCTTCTTTCTGTTTTTTTCGTAAAGAAAAAATCGTCAATGGGATGCACTGACAAGGGGTTGGATATAAATTCACATTTTTTTAGGTTTTCTTTTGCACCTTCTGATAAATTGCATAGAGCTCGAGTTCTTCTGCAGAATCGAGTTCTTGAAGGTCCGGTGCCCCATTTTTTCGGTTTGCTTTTCCACTTTCGCCCTATTTCTTAGTGGTATTTTTTTTTAATTGTGATTCATGTATGCTTAATAGATTTCGTTTTTTTTTTCCTTCTCATGATCTAAGGGTATCGTTTGGTCACGATTCATCGACATTGAAGTAATATTGAAATTGAAGGCATTACGGTCGGCATTGTTTTTCTTTGGCTGAAACTTTTGTTCAGTTTTTGTTAGACCGTCGGTTTTGCTGCAAATTTGTCAATAAAGGGAGTTGGATATAAATTCACATTTAATTTGTAGGAAATCATGGGATGCATTGAGAAGGGATGAATTGCATTGGTTTGAACACAATGCAGCCGAGAAATATGATCGTTCGCATTGCAGGAAGCTTTTACTCTAAATGGAGAGGCCCTCTTGCTGCTACAACAAGAAACTTAGGACAGGTCTATGCTTTACTGACGAAGAGGAGAAGCTTTTGATGCATATTTCCAAGTATAGACATGGGTGTTGGTACTCTTTCCCAAACAACCAGTTAACTTTTGCTAACTTAGCTCCCAAGTATGGACATGAGAATTAATGATTTGGAATTTTTCTCATGGCTCTCCTTCTTCAACTGATGAAATTGCAGGTTTTCAAAGGTGTGGGAAGAGCTATAGGTTGAGGTGGATCAACTACTTAAGGCCAGTTTTGAAGAGAAGTACATTCTCACAAGAAGAAGAAAACCTGCTGATAATTGAATTCCACTCAATTGTAGGCAACAGGTAAATCTAGTCTTCTAATAAGAACCTCCTCTTTTTTGTTTCAAATAAGAACCTCCGATGATAGTCTCTATTTTGCATTTCTCTTGCCTCCCAAGTATCCAATTTTCTGTTAAATCCTAAGGTTTTCTGCACTTTCATTAGGTGGTCTCAGATTGGAGCACAAGTAATATTGTATCATTCAAAATACAAGCATTTATGCAGCTTTTAATTTTTATTTTTATTTGGTATCCAATTTTCTGCATTTCTGATGTGGCCAAGTTTTGTTTTCGAAGGTGCAATTGTAAGGTTACATTGTAACAAAGAAGTCGCAACAGATTAGTACATTGCCCAATTTATTGAATAAAAGCCCTTGAACACACCAATCTAAGTGACCTCAATGATTTGATTCTCTTTCTTGCACTTTCTCTATTTTTGTCTCCCTCTTTGCTTTTATGTATTACAATAGATGATTTCTTTGTAACTTGATCTTCATTAATGAATATACATAGTTGTATATCCTGCTTTAATTCAAGATTCCTAATTAGCTATGTTTTTCACGTCTTTTGTACTAATTTATTTTGGTAGATTTTAGTTACCAATGACTTGTATAGATCCATTTTCTCTTGATGCGGGTTTTAAATTTCTAAATATGATCTTTTGACTTTCAATCTGTACTCCAAAAAAGGAGTATTAAGTTCTTAGGTTGTTAAGTTTACTTGAATTAATAGATATTGCATTTCTATTTTCTCTAATTATACTCTTTTCTCCAAATTATGTGAATTCTTTATTTATTTTAAATTTCTATGTTTTACAATCGATCTATTCGTGTTTCCATTTAACTCTATTTATATTTCTGAGATTTTTTCTTTTAACAGAAACATAGGCCTAGAAGTCGTGTTCATCAAAGTAACGAATTGTGGAATCTGCCACACAGATGGGGAATTCACCCAAGATTTGTTAATTTTTGTATGGTCTGATTATAATAGCTTTCAATGTCGAGACTACTATTTTCAGAGCTCCTTTATGTTTTTTGTTTTTTTTTAGTGTTTGGGAAGATTCCAGTATCATTATTCTGATGTTGTTGAAAAGTGACTACCTTCTCTCAACAATCTTTAGATTATTTGAAGGGATTTGTTGATGATGCTAAGGCGTACGTGGAATTAGAAACTAATCAATCTTAAATTTTAACATAGTAATTTGAAGGGATCTAAAAGATTTTCAAAACCTATGCAAGGCTATAAACACATGGATTTGAAGGATCTTCGTCACAGACTCAAGGTAAGAGTATTTTATATTATATTTGAAGATTTTTCGGTTTTTATTCGGTGAGTTCTTGCCCTTTCTGAGTTTTTCCACCAAATAATAATAATAAAGATTCCCTTTTTTCAGTTTTTGATTTATAGTTAGTTCATGTATATACACATAAGTGATCCTTACCGTTCATTTGAACAATCATCACGCACAACAATGTTGTTGGTAGAATTTGATACGGTATATGCAGTAGCACTTTATGTCACATGCATTGCAGTAGTACTTTATGTCACATGCATATAAGCAATCATGCATGCATACATCTCTACATGCATTTTTAAATTTGATGGATGATTTAGCTTGAATTAGCTGGAAAACGTACAGATATCTTCTTACATATGTAGTGCACTAAATGATGTATGTCATCAAATTTGTAATCTTAAATCTTAATTAGGTTCATACAAGGATATACACAAATGAGAAACGAAAGAGGAAGAGGAGGTCCTTTGAATTTTTATAATTTTTACAATACAGTTTAAAGAAAAAAAGGTTACTATACAATTTATAAAAAAAAAAGGCTTGGGTAATTCCTTTATTTCCCGATCTTTCTAACCAAAACCTAAAAGAGAAAAAAAAAAAAAAAGGAAAAAAAAAGGGGATGGGTGTTCTAAGAAGTGTCTAATTTTTAATTGCAAATCTTCTAACATGAGAAATAAGAAATAATAGTTAGATTATTTTCTCTTTTGTTTTTTTTTTTATTTTTCTTATCAATTGTATTATTTATTAGTTGATTATTCGTTGTTGTTTTTAGAATATTCACATTAAAAATTAGGTGTTTATCAAAATTGTTTTGTGTGCGCTTTTACATTCTATGTTATTTATTTACTTATTTTAACCATGATGATCAAATATTGACTTAGAAAGTAGGGGTATTTTGGTGCTTGCTTTTTTTTTTTTTTTTGGTAAGGGTGCTTGAGATTAAATTGATGTTGTCCTCTATTTTAGTTCTATAAAATGAAATATCTTTACCTCTCTTATCTAAATGATGTTTTTTCTATCATAATATTTTTATTTCTTTAATTTTTTGTACCAATTTTTATCTTCTTATTTTAATTAACTTATTCATTTATTTTTTGGCTTTTGCAACGACAGTTGATAAAAGCCATGGACAAACAATGAATCATGTTAGTGTTTATATCCCAAATCCATTTTTTACACATGGACAATTATGTGTGGCAATATCTTGCATCAACAAAGAAGGGCAACCAACTGATTGTAGAAAAAATGTTGTATATAATGAAGTGTTTTTTCACTATTTCTAGATAGATCTTTATTGAAAATGAACAATGCCAATCTCCAAACCTTACTAGTTTATAATATTTTTTAAAATATTTATTTGTTGTTAGTAACTTATTTAATAAGCTCCATTAGTTTCCTAGTACTGAAATTACTTGATGAGGTACAAACAACACAGTTAGCTAAAGACAAATGCAATTAGATATAGATGTGACACTAATGAACAACAAGCGTCTTCTAAGGTATTAAAAACTAATTTTTTAAAGTCTTAATTATATTCTCATTAAGCATATATTTTTACAACTCAAAATCCTTTTTTATAGGAAACTAATGGACTCAACAATCAAAATTTGGAAACATCCCCTTCTTAAAAATCTTTATTTCTAAATAATTTGTTTAAATTATCTAAATGGATACACTAGACATTTTAGTTTGATGAAGCTCTTGCTGGATGTCTTTTTGGATATGTCTTAATAAATTGTAGATGACAGATGGTATTGTAAATAAAAATGACATTAATATTGGTATTGAAGACAAATAAAATCAATAAGCCATTGATGTAGAAACTTATTTGATAATGATATTTAAGAACCTTTTCAAAGTTGTTAGATATTTTGCTACTTATTCTTTTCATTTAATGAATATTAGGATACTCTTTAAAGAGTTTATATTACAAGTGAGCTTGATAGAGTATTTGTATAAAGGCACCACACGTGGGGGGCGAAACTAGTTTAATTAATACCTTAGAAGAAATAATTTATATAGACCTTAGTTGGAAGCAATTGATTTTGCTGATTAGACGTATGCTTGTAGTATTTATTTCATAATCAATGTTTATTTTCCTGTTTAAGGGTTAAGTTTTACTCAATCCACATTGTAAATAGACTATTATCAACTAATCAATGTTGAAAAACACCACCTAACTAGATACTCTTTTTTTTTTTTTTCCTCTATTCTCTTTTATGTTCTTGGTTTGGTTTGGTTTAGAGTACGTACATTGATCAATGTTCATGCTAACACCTGGAAAAATGTTATTCCATGAGCCAAGAAGTAACAACTTCATGTTGTAGGGTAATTCAAAATTCACCAATTTGTTCACCTTTTTTTTTTTTTGATTTTTTTAGGTTTTTGTTGTTGTTAGTAATATAATTATTCTAAAAAGTAAAAAAAAAAAAAAAAGTTTATCACGTGCAAGACACGTGCATTATTACCTGTAAACAAGAACCTCTAAATTCAGTTTTTCATTTTTTAAAATTATAATTAAACCGAGATTGATTTAGTTTAGTTTGGTTTGGTTTGATTTTTGTCGTTTTGATTCAATTCAATTTTTAGTTTGATTTGGTTCAATTAAAGCCTTGACCATAAACAACAACCTCTTAATTCAGTTTTTCATATATATTTTTTTTAAATTGTAATTAAACCGAAATGTAAAAATATCAAACCAAACCGATTTTCTTGGTTTGGTTAGATTGTTTTTGGTTTAAATGCAACTTGGATTAAACCTATGTTAGTAATATAATTATTCTAAAAAGTAAAAATAAAAAAAAAGTTTATCACGTGCAAGACACGTGCATTATTACCTGTAAACAAGAACCTCTAAATTCAGTTTTTCATTTTTTAAAATTATAATTAAACCGAGATTGATTTAGTTTAGTTTGGTTTGGTTTGATTTTTGTCGTTTTGATTCAATTCAATTTTTAGTTTGATTTGGTTCAATTAAAGCCTTGACCATAAACAACAACCTCTTAATTCAGTTTTTCATATATATTTTTTTTAAATTGTAATTAAACCGAAATGTAAAAATATCAAACCAAACCGATTTTCTTGGTTTGGTTAGATTGTTTTTGGTTTAGACCTAACCAATAGGTACCCTTAATTATAGTTTATATATATATGTAATAGATGATATAGATTTTATATATGATATTTGATATATAATGAAATTCTGAAAAAATTGTATTAACCCGATCTAAACCAACCCAAATTGGATTGAAATTGCAGTTCGGGTGGTTGGGCTTTGAGTGAAACTAGTCGCGTACAAAGCAAGACAGAGATACAGAGCAACTCTGACCCATTCGCCTTTTTAGCGTTTCGCGCAATAAGAGAGCAAACCAAAAAAAACAAAAAAAACAAAAATAGAAAAAAGGAAAGAAAACTTCTCTCTCCATTGCTTCCCTCATCCTCTGCGGAAAAAATGCATCGTCGCAACGATCCAAACCCCTTTGAAGATGAAGAAGAAGTCAATCCATTCTCGGTAACCGCCCTGAAATCACTCTATTTCTTCGTTAGATCTCTCTTTGTTGATGCTCTAATTTAGATTTTTTATTTTTTTTTTAAACTTCCTTTTTTATCTCGCCTTTGTGCTTTTGGATCTACTTAAGTAAGGCACGTGATCATGATCTTCATCTCAGGTTTTTGAGGTTTTATTCTTGATTGTGGAGCGTTTGATCTGAACTTGAATGCAATAGTTTTGTTAAGAGTCTAGAGGTTTGTATATAGTTTTTCCTGAAGATTGTGCGATATGAAATACTTTGATTTTCTGATAAACTGAAGGATCTTGTTAGTTGGTTTAATCAATTCAGGTTATGTAAATTGACTCTGGAGATTTTGAATGGTTCAGATGTGATTACTTTGAATGTTTTGATTAGTTGATGAATAAAAAGAGTTTTAGATGAACTATAGTTTGTTAGTGGTAGTTCCTTATGGTCGAGTCCA